>APFE030156902.1:0-30109 GCA_000404065.3 Pinus taeda
AAAAACACCTTCCTCTTTAACAGAGGGCTTCACCAAAAGACTGTGCTAAAAAGCACCTTCCTCTTTGACAGAGGGATCCACCAGAACTTCACTTCCTCTCACAGAGAGATTACAACCAGATACTGCTTTAGATGCAGTTCCAAAACAACAAAAATATTACTCTGTCTCTTTTACAAATGATTTTACACTGCTGTGTAAAATCCTCATTCACTGCTGTAAAATAAAAATTTTCTTACATACAACCTGATTACATTGGCACTGCATTTCAATGCATTTCAATCTCCCAACAAAACAGAATTTACATAACTCTTTTTCACTGATGTGAGAAAAATAAAATTTACTTTTACTGTTGTAAAAGTCTTTTGGTTTCATTTACTCTGCTCAGGCTACTGCAGTTTTCACTTGGTTCACATTACTGGCATATCTTCACCTACAAACATTACAAACACATACCTTCATGGCTTTTGCTTCCACAAGCTCAAAGATGCTTCACCTCTGCACTACAGTGCATAAAATAAACATTCTCAACAAAAAAAATTTCATGCATGGCTGCATAACAAAAATTTAAAAACTGTTGTTTTATATTCTATATTCCAACTGCTGTGAGGGTCTCCATGCTTTGCATACTTTTCTTATTGCGCTGCTACACTTCACATTTGAGCGCTGCCCCTTTTTCTTTTCTGCTTTTATAGCAGGTTTAACTTCATATTTTTCCCTTATAAAAGGTCTTCATCAAAGAGTGACTGTTAAGACAGTTCAGCAACAAAAATTACAAGCTCCCCTTTAATGTGTGCTTCGTCTTCTTTCAGCAAAGTCTTCTCAAAAGAAACTTAGATCAGCTGGGGAGCTCAACTACTAGGCTATTAGTCATACCCAGACATTTCATCAAAAATTCGAAACTTTTTTGATCCAATGGTTTGGTCAGAATATCAACAATTTGCTCCTTCTCTGCTCTCATGGCAGATGTAGTTTCAAATCTCTTCCCTATGGGAAGATCCATCTGATAGAGTTCTATCAAGGTCATTATCAAATCTTCAATCTCTTCCTCTGTCATATTGACAAGGGTGTTGGCAGTAAAGCCCATCTTAGCCATCTTGGCAAGAGTTACATATCGAACTCCATATTCTTTAAACAGATCTTCAAAGAACTTCAATTCCTTTCTCCCATTCATGGGTTTTGTCCATTTCCTATCTTCAACTGCATTTTTGAAATGAACAAGGTCATCAATATGACTAGATAAAGCAAACAAAGAATTCGTACCTTCATTTGTTGCTTTTTGTGGTGTGCTTGGAGAAGCACATTCATTTCTCCTCAAGGGTGTCTCTTGCTGCCCTTGTGTTGGTGCTACTGTTTGGGGATGTATTTCAGCCATCTCCTCATCATCATCATCACGAGACAAACAGTTTTTATCATTCACTTTTTTCTCTAAGCTTTCATCACAAGCTTCCTCCTCAATGAACTGAGGTTTTACTGTCTTTACTTTTTCCATGCCTTGATAGGCTATCTTGAGAGTTTCCCATGCTTCTTTGGATGTCATAGCTGCTGCTATCCTTGGAAACACACTCTTATCCACTGCTCGATACAAAAAGTAGAGGGCCAAAGCATCCTTCTTCTTATAGCTCTTCAGCAGATCTTTCTCTGCCTGAGTTAATCTGTTAAACTCATTTTCATCTGTTAGTTCTTCAAAACCATCCTCAACAAATTGCCATAAATCTTGTGAGGTAAACAGGGCTCTCATAACTATTGCCCAATAGTCATAGTTTTTCCCATTTAATAGTGGGAGCTGAGTATTAAACATACCCATGCTAATGCTGACGCTGGCCATTCCTTGCACTTTAAACTATGCTTCAAATATACTTGACTGTGTTTTTTTTTTTAAACCACTAACTGTTTCTTCAACAGCAACTCAAAACTTGAGAAATACCTGTATCCCTTTGGCTGAAACTTCACACAGCTGAAGAAGCTTTACTGCTGCTGCAACAAGGGTCTTTCCTTCAGCTTCTTTGACACTTCAAAGAGCATGAACCTGCTCTGTCGCCATCAAAGAGCCTGGACTAGCTCTGATACCACTGTTGGGTATTTTTGCAATGGGAAAATACCAAAACCAAACATTGACTGAACAGAGAGTCAATGCTCTGTTACCTTTGCTCCAGGATCTTTTTGCACAGAGGACCCTTTTAAAAAATAGCCGAGAACAGAGTATTTCACCACCATAAAGATTTCCATTCATTAAAATAAAAACACTAATACATATTCATCCTCTTTGCTGAGAGGGATTTACCAAAAACAACATTCAACCATAACTCTGTTTTCACCTGAGAATTTACTGAAACATATTCATCCTCTTTCACTCAGAGGGATTCACCAAAATATTACAAAGAAATTATTCTGTCTCCTTTGAAATTTTACACCACTGTGTGTAAAAATTTCATTTACATTCACTGCTGTGTGAAAAACAAAGATTACAGGGATTTACAGATTTACCTTTTCACTGCTGTGTGAAACAATTCATGGTTTTGAAATGAACTACCCCTGGTTTTCTTCATTCACTTCACTGCTTCTCCTGCACTGCTGTGCATTCTTTTTTTACAATTACACTCTCTTTTACACTGCTGTGTATATTATCATACGCGCTGCTGCGTTTTTCCCTTCTCTCTTTGTTTCGCACTACTGTGCATATTTCTCCATTATATTGTCAACACAAGACCATTACATATATGTATGATAACAAAAAAAAACTTACATCATTTTCACCTGCCATGCTGCCGTGAAAGAAAACAATAAAAATTAAATGATCTTACTGGCTTTTTCTTGTGCTCATACTCCCGCTCAGGCAAAATTAAAAACTTCACCGGAGAACTTACCATCCACAATAAATGGCATTTACTGTTTTACTGAGATAAACGGCGGTAGGAAACCTTTCACTTCACGTCAAAATCATTTTCCAGGCCTTCACATCAACATTATACAATATGCTTTAGGAACTCTATCGGGTCGGGACTTCATCTCATGACACAACAATGTGTACCCATGGTTTCCCCCGATTCCAAAATCCCAATCACACATGGCCCGATAACCCCGATATATCATATTTTAATATATGCATAATAACATAAAAAAAATATAAAACAAGCCACTCACGGACCCGAAATAACTTTAAACAAAATGATGAATACCCATCGGGTCCGGGATATCGGGTCTCAACTCATCGCATGAAAAAGGCTCCCCACTTGGTTTCCGCCGATAGCGAAAATAATATGGACCCGATAATTTATCAAAAGGGATTAATTCCATCATCGGGTCCGGCCCATCGGCAATAACAAAACTTTAGCTGCCATTTCGCCGATGCGATATCGGCGATCTCTTATCGCTGGAGTGTTCATCGCTATTGCACTCCTTTGCCGATGCGCAGTTGGAATTAATTTTTCAACAAAATCATGTATTTTTATACAAAATAATGTGAGTTATGGAACCGAGACGAAGAATATATATTGTTATCGAACGCCTGTGCACCGAATCTCTCTTCCTCCTTGTGAAAACCTTCGATTCAATCTCTAATGCTGGTCTATTATGACTTCTTTCTACTGGAAAAATGCTATTTCCTTAAAAAAGGGTCGCATGGTTCAATCCAAATTATATAGACCTCCTTCCCGTAGAGACTAACTTCTATCAATCCTCTATCCCACATAGGCTTTGTCCTAATGAATGAAACAGTGGCCAGGACAAAGGAGAAGGCCACAATACCCGTTCACTTTGTTTCTGGTTTTCCGCATGCAATTTTAAACATGTGTTTACACATTTCATTTGTCTTTGTGGTTGTGATAAAAACACCACTATGCCGGCACTCGAATATGGGTGTTGTGAAGTTGAAGACATTTAAATGGACGTGCGGTTATAAAACAATTCACTGATGCAAAGTATAATATTGAATGACGGATATCACAAAATAATGAAACCTTATGAGACTCAAACTTATCATTTATTTTATGACTATGTATGAATTTTCAAAAACATACTAAAAATTTATTATTAATTAGTTATCATTTATTTTAAGACTATGTATAAATTTTCGAAAACATATTAAAAATTTATTATTAATTATGAATAGTTTAAAATTTTTTACCATAAATTTATTGTTTTAAAATTGCTAATTTAAAACATTAATTTAATTATTAAAATAAATTTGCTAATTTAAAAATCAATTCAATAATTAATATTAGCAATCATTCGACGAACTGTAAAAAAAATCTTTATATATTAAACTCACTCTTCCCTCTTAAAAAACAATTAATGAAATTACTATCTCAATTTCGGAAAGCAACGCCACAACCATAAAGAAAACATCCCTTTAATTACAAGCAACAATTACCAACATTGGAAAAACCAAAATAAACCTCAAGGCAATAGGTTTTGCCTTCTAGGTAACATGTAATACTAGCTTATGCTCATTGACATAAAATGTTTAGTTTTGCCTCCTGACATCGTCGAGAAAGTCTATCAAATGTTCTACAGTAGAGACTGGAACACAGTAAAAAAGGAGCTCAATGGATGGGTCACTATCTCCCTTTTGAAACATAATATTCATGTGGTGTTGTTGTAGGAACAAGATCAAATGCATCCATGTGTTTCACCACTTACAATCTCAACATGGGTTTCTCCAATATGTTTCCTTCCAAATATGTGAGGAGTTTGTAAGCACTTCATAGTATGATTTTGGTGTCCCATTTGCTTGATATGGTAAAATATCATATAGTCGATGCAAACTATATTGTTATTAAATAAAAAATAAAATTAATGAAAGAAGAAATTCTTCCAAAAATCGAATTTCAAGAGAAACAAGGGAGGCTGCGAAGCAGCAAGTCCCTGCCACTGATTGAAGATAAAACTATGACGCAAATTACGTATGCAGTTGAAGACGCAAATTAAGTATGCAGTTGACTGAAAGTAGTTCACCTCAAGCGCCATGTCGCTTGTAAATGCACTAGGCAGGGACGTTGCCTGATCCAGACCTCGACGTAACCGCATGCCCAGCATCATGATCGGCCACTTGCGCTTGGTTCTGGAGCCTGTGCTTGAGTAAAAGCTTGAAGAAAACACTGTACAATTGCACACCGACGCTGGGCATCTCTGATAGATCTAATACTCCCTACGCAGGACACTTACAGAGCGAATGGGAGGTGAAGCATACCTTACCGTTGTACAACGACAATACTGCAACGGCATTTATCATTGATCTCATTGAGTGGGATTGTTGTTTCCATTGTGCACCGACTTAGCATTGTTGATCTGCATACAGACTTTCTTATCATTATTATCATTATTTATAATTAGAATAATACAACTTTAATTGTCTTGTGTATGTGTATATCATAGTGCATAGAAGGTCGGTATGATAACCCTTGAATCTACAGTTCATAAAGCTCTATTACGGTATGTGTATTTTTATTTAGTCTGTTTGTACGATTACGTTAATCTTGAAAGAGATCCATATCAGGAGTTCATTGAGATGAAGCGATATATTAAATTGGAGGTGGGCCAGAAACATGTTAAATGCATTTGATTTAATAGTGAATATTTGTTTAGAATGTATTTGAAAATTGTATTTATATTTTTTCGAGAAAATATAAATAAAAATTTCATAAGTGAATGAAAGAAAATTATATTTTTAACCGTGGCCATTGCAACGTTGTTGTTCGTTAAGATTGCTCGTGACAAAGAGGATAGGATAAGATAAAGACACAAAAGGGTACAAAAGATCCGATATTTGTTCTGGGATAATCGAAACTCTGGGCTGGCTTATCAATTGAACTTTTCTGAAACCTGGGCAAAGCAATTCACCTCAAGCACACAGTGACCACCTACCTGCTTATCAATTGAACTTGCTACTTTGCCGAAAGTATCTTTATGCCCATCGTTCTGAAACCTGGTCAAATGATGACGGAATAAAAGAACTAAATGGAATGGAATGGTATTTGAAAAACCAACCCCAAAATTCTAACTAAACCCGAGCATCGCCAAATTTTCATACCATATATAATACCTACACTCTAAACCATTATCCCACCTTTCCCCACATAAATTTTCGAAGAAGCTCGTGGGAAGTGATGTTCGACCGAATTTGTATCGAAGTCAACCGTGAAAAACAGATCGGCATAAATTCATGTTGGCTCGAATCAGTGTATGTATACATTAAAACTCACTGTAGTCGTATAATGAGTTGCGGTAGGCTTCGAGACTGCAGCGAATGGTCAAAGTTGTGTAAAAATCATGACGTTCGAGCGGCCACGAGTCCAGCGCTGTCATGGAAAGCCGTTGTGGGGTCAGACTACTGGGAAAATGATATTACATCGAAGAGACACGTGAAGCTGTAACGCGCCGAGGCCAAACCAAACTCAAAAGACACCCGTATGGCAAAGAATCACATATGTCGTCCTTATTCTTTTGAAACCTTACCATTTATTCCTGGTAAAATATTCTATTTATTCATCCACGATGGTTAACAGAGAAGCGGTCTCCAACAAATGTGGCAATGGTGGCCTCTAACAAATCTGACGGCGAGGAGAATGCATATGTTTCATAATCAAGCATACGACTTCATGCAAGCCACACATGCAAGCCACGTGCCAGATCGCAGTTTCTGTATTACCAACATGCTCCGGTATATCTGCGAGCGAGGTTATGATGCAGGGTTCTGTTCTCAGTTTATATCTGCGACGGAGGTTATGATGCAGGGTTCTGTTCTCAGTTTTGAAACCGGTTATTTCGAATTTTAAAGCTTGGGGCGTGGAGTTTATCTTCCGATCTCAGAGGTTTTGATGATCTAAATGCAGTAAATTCTGTAAATATCGGAGAATTTGAGTTGGCACCGTAACATTTGGATATATTCGAGCGCATCTGCACCTGTAAGTAGTGTCCTGAGCTGACGGATCTGGAAATTTGCAATATCCTTTACATTTTCCGTTTATACTTGGCGGTTTGAGCTACGATTGCGGTAACTTGTGGTTTAATTTTCCAATTTTCTTCAAACGTAGCAGAAAATCACCCCTTACATTCAATGAGCCACAGGTTGTTGCTGCTCTTGGTTATGACAATGGCATTTTTGCTCCTGGAAGGTGCTCTGCTCCATTTGGGAACTGTACAGCGGGAAATTCGGCTACAGAACCCTACATTGTTGCACACAATTTGCTGATTTCACATGCTACTGCTGTAAAGATTTATAGAGAAAAGTATCAGGTCAGAATTGCACACGTTAAGGTTAAGGTTTCTCATTGGGTTGAGGAGCACATGGCTTCCCAAAAACAAAAAGATAAATTTCAATTCAACTGCGCAGGTTAGAGTTTCTTATTTACTGGATGAGCGCATGGCTCTCTACAACTTGGCTACATAGGATAGAGTTTCTTATTTAAGCGCGGACAGATGTTATCCCTCCACGCCTGCCATCTGCGAGGCATGCACGCCTACGCCTGCCATTGCATTTTAAAAACACAAATTTTGTCTTCTAATAGAGAGAGCAAGCCCATTTCAGAGAATCCAGAAGGTAAGGTTCTCTTTTGAAGTATTAATGCGCAGTAGCTGTTAACTGAAAGCACTGCATACAGAATTTGTTGAGTCTGTACTTTACCATACATTAGAGAAGTATTCAGAGAATTAACATTATTGAATTGTCCATTTTGTTTTAGAAGACTGAGATGCGGTTTGAATTCTTGCAGAAGAGAGCGATGGAGTCCGGGAAATTCATGTCACATAGCATTCGGTATTTCTTATCAAAATTGCATACAAATTACAAGCTACAAAATAACAGATGGCTACCCTAGGTTTCATATTTTAGGGTCTTTGTTTTTCTGTATTTTTGTTTCTGTTTGATAAATTTGTCTCCATTCACGTCATTCTTGTAATAAAAATTCGTTATTTGCTTTCATATTTGCCAGGTTTCTCCATCCTATTACCTATGGGAAATATCCTGATTCTATGGTGGAAATTGTTGGGACAAGGCTGCCCAAGTTTACAAAGGAACAGTCCCAAAATGTTGTAACAGACTACCAGATGGACTGGAATACAGGCTTTGCATGTAAGCTTCTTTATGCCTTTCGATTAACAGAGATTATAATCGCAAGGGTGTTATTTGTTTGGATGAGAAACAACGCGTTCGTGCGCCGCTTGCAAGATCAACCTCGAGTAACCTGCACAACAATTTTGTGATATTGTTAGTTGTTTTACAGTTTATTTTGAAAAGAACAAAATAAAATTATTGCAGCCTTTTTTTAGAAATAGTTAACACGGCCACAGTAAATTACTTCAATTAGAAATTTAGAAAATTTTGAAACTATTTACGTGATGGGCAATTTCTGAAACTATTTACCTGTGATGGGCGGCGTGGTGACTTTACAGGCTGCAACACCGAAGGACATTCGACATTAGAGAGGCCGCTGCTCTACTCGAGCAGGAAGAACTGCAAATGTAGAACAGCAGTCACAGAACAGCAGTCACAGAAAATGAAAGATTTGTAGACTGAACTTACCCAATTGCGCGACTTGAACAAGGAACTTGAGCAGCAGAAAAGAGTTACAAAGAGCAACAGATCAAACGCAGGTCGGCTGTCACTTCTTGCAGGGTTGCAGGGTGGAGCGGGCAGGTATTGCAGTGTTGCAGGGTGGAGCGGGCAGGAAGCCACCGCCGAGAGAAAACCAACAAGAAATGATGCGGTGTGGTGATATAAGAAGGAATGGAGGACGCCCATAGGAGCCAGCACCTGTTAGATGTGTGCTGGCAGGCATACAGGCAGGCTTACATGCAAAGGTTTGGCCCCCTTAATTTCCCGTAATGTTTGGCTAACATTAAATGTGACCGAACTAATGCTATGCGAAAGATAGCATTACTTCACTGGCATTAATTCACGGGAACCTCTCCTAATTAACCAAACCATTTTGCTAACTTTTGTCTAAGTTTTGAGACCTCATACCTCGTAATGAGGCCAAATAAGACCATCGCTTCAGCCATTGGTTAAATGCAGCGGCAAAGTGGGCCATATCCATATGTTATCAGGAAAACTTTGGTTTAATTTCTGTTTAACCTTCGGTTCCCGTGTCAAACTAATGTAATCGCAGCGAATCAATTACTATAGTCCCTGCCAGGCCCGGAGGGCAGGGACTAATAAGAGAAACAAGGGTGAAGACATACAAACTCTTATTCCTTAACACTTTTTGCTTGGCAAGGACTTGTTTCTTAGCAACTCTCCTTGTTTATTATGTGATTGTATTTATTTACATTCATTAACAAATATGAAAGAGAAAAGAGAAAAAATCAATAAAAATATAATAAGTGAAATTATATTATTTTTTTTAAATATATTAATATAACAATTTACTTGATTTAAAGAGATACATAATAAATTAATTGTATATATGATTATAATTAATATAATTTGAGTTAAAAATAATTAAATCATTAATATTTTAGTATATGATAATTATATTTATATATTATTAGAAATCATTTTAATTTTAAAATTTTGAGCTTCGAGAGCGATCAAATTTGAAGATGAAATCTTGTTTTTGAGTTTAAAATTTAAGGAATATGATATGCATAACATTAATAATATATATAGATGGAAAGATGGATATTGGGAAAAATATTTTTATTATAATTTTTCTTTTTGGACAAGTTGTCTGAGTTCTCTAGAGAGTGCATGAGGTTTGACCTACGACTTAAGAAACTGCAGCCAGGGGCATCTAAGCCATCAAAATCACCCGAAAATTACACATACCTTGGGGCAAACGGGCCCTTAACATGGATGGAGTTTTTCCCATGCGGTTTTGAACCCATAACCTTTACATCACAGTGTGACTTAGCAATGCACCCCATCATTGTCTATTCTACCCCGCTAGGCTTATTATAAATTATTATACTAAATAATTATTATTATTGTAAATAATAATTATTATTATAAATAATTCAATGACACTTGGGAACATGACATTTTTTTGTAATTAAATTGAAAAACAAAAAAAGGTATAATGACTTTGGAGATCATTTTGAACAATTTATTCTAACTACTACTAAAAATATACCATGGATATTCCATGGAGGTTCCCTATGATGCACCTAATATTATTGATAATCTACTTGTTTTAGGTATGATAATTGTTTTAAGAAGGAGTTTGTTCCTATTATTTAGGATTTGTTTCTAAATCTAGTTAGATGTTAGAGATATTCTCCAACTAGATGCTTCGTATATTTGTGTGAGGTTGAGAGAGTTGTTCAATTAGTTGATTGTGATCAATGTAACTTCATATCTTGACATAACACTTATGTATTTATATGTGTAACATTATTTTGATTAATTGATCGATATGAGTGTGCTTATGTAGTTATAATTTGATATTAAGAGTGAAAACACTATCTTGATCATAAAATCATAAAGCTAACCAAATATTTCAACCTCACACCAATATAGGAACTATCACGTTGGAGAGAATCTTTCACATCCAATTATTCGCAACAATATCTTACAAAGTAGGAATAGAATCCTTTTCAAATCAATTATCACACCAGAGACAACTAGAAGTTACATATTCCAACAATGCCCTTAATGACTATTTGTCTTAATCTCAATTAACTAAGGTCTTCACCAATTTGTTCTTCTTTGTAATACATGATCCACTATGATTTGAAGCACCTCCTTATTAGTAATGTTTAGGTTTTGTCCAACCTAACATTTACAAACACTACCAAAATGTTAATTTCCATATAAAGAAACAACCATCCACTATAGTTCATCGATAACTAGCCTCTACAACTATTAATCTATTAGGATGTCCATTCATGTACATGGTTCATTTGACCATACTTCCATCACATATATTCATATATGTACATGTATCTTTAACTCCCATTACAACACCATACTCATTATCCTAGTTTGCTTGGCTTATCCGTAATCATGCTTTGGGTTTTGTCATCTTATCTCTAACCATGCCCCTGTTGCTCTTGTATTAGACTCCCAAGGAACAAAAAACTCTACAAGAATCCCTATCCATATGTTCTTTGTCCCTTGAAAACTTACATTTTTTCATCACATCCTCACATGGTTTTTGTTTAGCATGAAAAATGAATGAAGTGGTTTTGGATGACCACAAACCATCACACCAAGTGGTTTCTAACTAACAACAAAATTTCGTCTACCATATGCTTTATGAATTAACACAAACCTGCATTGTAAAGTGTTTGTTAGATTACTACACACTTTACGACATGGAAAATTTTAGGGATATTCATACCTCATTATGTTTACATCATCATTGACTCTAATACACACAACGAAAAAATCCACCCATAGAGGTACAGGGTACATACTCAACTATTTTCTAGGACCACTGCATCAACTCAAATGTGACACTGTAGACTTTCTTACAATCACAATGCCTAACTCACATTACAATATATTATTGAGTTTATTCCACAAACTTAACTTCGATGTCCACCATCATTTGATTTCCACTATTTCCATGTTCATTCCTTCTACAAGCACTATCATGAGCTATTCTTCTTTGGTACATTGAGGATCACCTTTGTGTCTTCACTTGTGCTTTCTTCACTATGGTCTTTCTTCTTCTTACCTTTATACCTCCATATACGAGCTTTTTACGTCTTTCTATAAACGATTGATAATAGATGTCCATATAAAAAGAGATCCATCTATTGAGATACATGAGTGCAATCCATTGTACTCATCAGTTCTCTAGAAATCATTATCATCTACATGGTCCCAACCTTCTCAAATTATGAGATTATTTCATCTCACATTCCCCGTTTAATTTAAGACTCAACTTCTTTGATTCCATATCAATATTACATTTGATTTCACCTTCCGCCATCATACCTACCCAAGTAAAATTTCACAACCTGGTGTCCCATCCACTATGAATAAGAGGGATCCATGCTATAGGACTATATGCACTACCACATTAATCTATGTAGGCTTGTGACTCAACAAGGCTTACAAACACCTGGGGAATTCAACTTGCCTATAGTTATACTTTTAGAGCATGGACCAAAAGTCTAGGGTGTTGGGTAAAATCATGCAACCCCTGCATCACATAATTTCAATTATAGAATCTCACTACATGTATAACAAGGATTCAAAATTATTTACTAAATTCCAAAAAATTTACAAGCCCAATTACATCTTATCATCACACATCACTTCTTTCGTTCCCACATAAAAAGTCACATGTTACTCTTGGACCAAACCTACAACTTCGATAATTCACAACTTTAATGCTTTGCTTCTCATTTCGCACACACCAAGGCAACTACCCATTAATACTTGAGAAAACCACTATTTTTTTTAGTTTTTTGTATTGAATCTTCCACACTCACATGTTTTTTGTCATAGTAGTCAGTTCTAACAAAACACATTCACATATTAAGTTAACTAGGCTCAATATATATCTTTTACAAGTCAAGAAATTTCAATATCACAATTTAAATTTACTTTACCAAGCATGTATTTAAACTTTGATTAAAAATATTCTTGTTCCATCATAGTTGCAACACCTACATATATACATAACCAATGAATCAATTGTATAAGTTGTTCTTGTTTTTATAAATCTTTAACTTGATACAAGTTGTGGTAAACTAGGGAAAATTTATCTTGTTGCTCATCAATTATCCATTCTGAGAGGCTATACATGATCCATATAACAAATCTACATGAAATATCAATGCATAAGTCTCCTGGTCCACAAATGTTAAAGAAACTATGGCTCCATGAAATATTGATCGCTCCTTGTTCCTATTTTATTCCCAGTGGAAGTCCACAATCTAATGCTCTTCTCCACATGCAACACTTCCACTGTTAGCACGTCTTCAATACATCATATTTCTCTTCTCATCCTTCATATTTTTTTATGGGTTTCTCAAATTCAACTCCAACAACCAAAAATTCTTGAAGCTTGAGTTGGGCCTCAACCATAATGAAATAAACATGCTTTAAGGCCCTCACATTCTTATTTCTTAGATAATAATTGCCTCAATCACCTACCTCACATCCATGTAGGTATAAACTTTTATAGGTTCTTGCAATGGGTTGTGGTGATTCTAATTTTCTCTTCACTAAAATAGTTGAGCTTCCTGTTAATATTGAGCTAAGGAAAGGGACCAATCATTGAATGAGATTGATTATAAATCACCTTAGAAGAATCAAACTTTTCAATTTTGCTACTAGATCACTTAATCAACTGATAGAGAATCCAAATGTCATCAAAGTCATCTCTAGGTTCAAATTCTCATGGAAACCATGTATTTAATTATAATGACAAAATAGCTTGTACCTTCACTGCACATGATCTAGCCTTGCACATGCACAAATAATATATTATTTTACTCTCCCCATGTTCCTCTACCCTCGTATGAGGGAGGGAGGCTAAGTCAAGCTTTAATACTAAATCACAAATACATAAGCACACTCTTAATCAATTAATCAAATAATATTACAAATAAATATATGAATGAGTTCTTAAGATAGAGAAAATATAATGATTGCACAACATTTAGTTGAGAAAATATCTCAATCCCACACCAATCTATAAAAGTATCTTATTGGAAATCATCTTTCATATCTAACTAGTTCCAACAACCTCATACAAACTAAGAACATACTCCACACTCCTTCTAAAACTAATTATCACATTATAAAAGATAAGAATTACATACTCCAACACTTAATTGTAAGTAAAAACATAATAAATATTATATAACTTCTCATGAAAAATATAATAAACAAAAACTATGAAAATCATTTAAAATTATATTTTTATCCATACTTATTTATAATAAAATTACTTAATATTCAATTAAAATAACTTATTCAATTACCATCTATATTTTATTTATGATGAAGTATTTAACATTGAATTAAAAAAAGTTAAAAAGTTAAAGTACCTTAATGGTCTTTTATGTTTCTAATAAATATGATTTTCCCCAATTTAAATATCATCTTATATATGTTATTTTTTAACCAGTCTAATAATATTAAATCATTATAATTATAGAATTAATAATAAAAAAAATTGTTTGATTACTATGCACTCTTACAAAAATTTAAATATTATTATATTAACATTTAATGGTGTGTTTAAAAATCGAAGGAAGAAATATAATGTGTTTGTTTTAATGTTGTGTTCTTAATGCGAACAAATTATTGCGAGTGGTATAATAAAAGAAGTTGTCCGTCTATTCCCAAGACTGGTTGGGGTGAAAGATTTTAGCCTAATGAGGCAAAGGGAATTGAAATGAAAATTTGAAAATAATTTTAAATTAGTAATTTTTTTTTTTACTTTTAAATTAAGAAAAATTATAGACAATTTATGTTAATGTTTAAATATTTTTTTAAAGAATTTATAATATGGATGTTAATCATCATAATCATCAATATAATAATCAAAATATTAATAACTAACCAATTCATATAAGTGAATGTTGATAAATGTTCATAGGGATCAATCTATAGTAAACATTTTCGCATTACCAAGATTAAAAGAAAAATCATGAAAATTACTTAAATTATAAGTGATTTATTGTTATTACTAATTGTAAAAAAAATTAACATATCAATTAAATATATATACGTTTAAAAAATTATGTAACAAACAACACATAATAAAGAAACAATAATCAACCAGATCCATTGATACTTGCTGCCATGACCTTTTTAAATCTAAATTTAAAAGGTCTCCTAGTGTGACACCTAGTGGTTGGCGCAATGGGATGTTATCCCCTCCAAGCCATTTCAAATCTCATGAGGGGGCATCTTTGGCTCTTTCTGATAAGGCTTAAGAAGTAGGCTTGCCCAAGATCATTGTAAATTATTAGAATATCTAGCTCCCTGTGATAAGGCTCAAGGAGCTTTTAGGGGATATCTTTGGCTACATCTTTGGTTCATTGTGATAAGGCTCAAGGAGTAGGCTCCCCAAAGCTCACTGTAAATTCTTGGTATATTTGGCTCATTGTGATAAGCCACAAATTGTACCAACTCACTATGGTAAAATTTTCAATTCTCTATCATACATATTAATAAAAATATTATGTAAAAATTCCATAAATACTATATACCTATAATCACCACATAATTATTGATAATTAAATTAAAATGCTAAAAAAATTATTTCAAAATAAATACACCTATCAATATAATTAAAAATTAAAAAAAGTTCATACAAATGTAATTTAATAAAATGAATATTAAAAAATAATATAATATTATTTTAAATGCAAAATTATTTTTGATTTTTTTGTTTTCTAAAGTTCATCTTGATATTACTGTAGAGTGATAGGATACATTATTTGGGATGATATGACTGGCGTGCCCACAAGGAAACTCGACTAAGCATACATCCATATTGTCTTTAAATTATACACAATCAGCCTAAGAAGGCCATTAGACATCAAGAAAATTCCTATCTCTCCTTCCAGTCTCTGATTTTTTATGGAGCACATTCCAAAATTCGAATTGGTACTAATGATAAATTGTCAGTCCAGGCTTTTCCAGCCCTAAAGCATTACCAACTTAGAAATTGCAAGAGAATGTGAGAGCTCTCAAATCCTCCAATGGGTGATGGATTTCTGTAGTAGTCCACTCCGGGAAGTCTAATCTTTCCCTCGACATTAGCGGACAATCATTATCTGCAATTGCATCACATCATTACCTTAGCAGATTCAAGTTGTTCCTTGACCATTGAGTTCCCCAGAAAGGTGTATTCGAGGCAAATCCTTTGCTTATTAGCAGATTTGCCAACTTGTTCCTTTCATGCTTAATATGCAGCAGAAGAGTTCCCTCTATTTACGCTAGTGCCTTGACCATTGGCTCCATCCTGCATTCAAGCCTCCAATTATTTACAATTTTTGAAGAGGAGTGCTAGATTGATTTTTTTTAGGATTGTGATGATGAGCTTTGAGTCCCCCTCGATTACGAGTTGGTTGAAGTGAAGTTGCTTGGCTAATTTTAAACCTTGTTCTAAACCCCAGAGCTTCCCTGCGTTGTTTGCAGTAACTACTAATTTTCCCATATAAATATACAAAATGGCTCCATGCTCATTCCTGAAGTTGCCTCCATAGCTAGTCGGCCTCGAGCTTCCCTTAAAAGCTCCATCAAAATTTAGTTTAACAAAATGAAATGGAGGTGGGGACCAATCAGCAGGACTTGAATTCCTTACCTAAGTTGGCTTGTTATTTTTCCTTGTATTTGGAGCCTTCAACCCAAGGTTGGATAAGATGCATTTTTTAGACTCAAAACACTCCCAATCCTTGGAATCCAAGAGAGTAAGATCAATCATTTCATTCAACATCTGTAGATTTTGATCTGAAACTACTATTGGCCCTCTAGAGGAGTCCTTGAAGATCGTGTAGTTCCTTTCCTTCCAAAGGGAACAAATAATAAAACCTGGCATCAGATCCTAGGCCCTGTTTAAAATAGGAGTGGAGAAAGAAGGCATTGGCCAATTGACAAGAAGCTCCTTAATTCCTGCCCAACCTTGAGGATGAATGCCAAAGGCACAGTAGAGAAGCATCATGTTTTATTTTTTTGTAATCACAGTGAAGAAATAGATGATCAAAATTCTCCTCTCTCAAGAAGCAGAGATGGAAAATCGAGGGTCCTATGAATCCTCACTTTTGCATCCTATCCCAGGTGATAATTTTCTATTTGAGAAGCAACCAAAGGAATAGAGAAAATTTAGGCCAATGATTGAGTTTCCACAGGTGCTTCCACTTATCACTAGCCTCTAGGGGAAGACTTATGATTAACAATTGGCGTGTTTCCTTACTGCTGAAGCTTCCTAGATATCAATATCTCGATCTCATAACATCATTTCCCTCATGCAGCTCAATGTTGTGATTGGTTAAATGTTATGAGATCAATTTATAAGCCTCTACGAGGTCCGGTGATAGTAGAGGGGTGAAATTACTCCATTTTCTCCTTCTGGTGGGATGGCCGTGCTCAGTCCAATAATCACACAATGCTAGAGCTCCCATGCTGGTGAGATTATCTTTTAGAGAGTTTAGCTGGGAATGAGAAGATATATTTTGCCACTGGTTCAAGGAATCCTCCCAAAATAGAGGTGATTTTCCATTGGGGGCCTCCTAGAAGTTGTGTTCATATACCAGAGTTCTGTTGTGACATGTTGAGTTCCATATGTGGTAGCCCAAAATTATATTGGAGAATCTAGCTAATTGATTAGTAGTGATTCTAGGAGCATACTTGTTAGACCAATACTACCCCCATTTAGATGTTAGGCCTTTTATCCATCTCCACCAAAAATTTGGCAGAGAGCACCTAACTCATAATTTACGGATCTGAGGCCCAAGCCTCCATAGTGTTTGAGAAAACATAGCTTATCCCAGGCCACTAAGACCCATTTATCCCCTATTGGGCCCTCCCTAAAGGAATGAACGTTGGGTACTTCAGAGTTTGTTGAGAACTACCTATGAAACAACCAAGGCGGAGAGCAAATAAGTGGGTGTGGATTTCAAAATTGACTTCAAAAGAGTTAGGGTGGATACCAAATTGAGTACCATGAAGGTCCAAGATTAGAGTTTCGATTCAGATTTCAGGACAAGGTTTTCCGAGATCAAAAGTTTCACGGGGTTGGAAGTTAAGGGAGCCCCCATATAAATAGTAGATAGGGCATCTATTTTGAAGCCCGTAAGGTGGTAAATTTGGGTCTACATTGCCACTAGGGTATTGAAAAATAAAAAATGGGATTTGTTTCCATTGATAGATGTGTGAGAGGCTAAAGAGAAGAGATCTAGAATATTTTTCAATTATTGTGCTTCTTTAAGGTGGGCTTTTCCCTTTAGCATTGTTTCATCTACAAATTGTTGATGGGTAGAACATACTGCATCATAACCTAGAGGGAGACCTCAAAGTTTACGAGAGACTAAGGCTTGGTTGAGATATCGACCTAGCCGTTTGCAACTAAAAAGAAGATATAAGGAGAGATAGGATCCCCTTGTAGGATCCCTCTAGTGGGCGAGAAGGTGGGTGAGGGAGCACAATTTATAAGGACATACAAGAAGACCTTGGTTATTAGATACATGAATTGGTGGATCCAAAACTCATTAAATCCAAAAGCAGAGAGAATATGATAGATAAATTACCAACTGATTTTATCGAATGCTTACAACATGTCAAGTTTAATTAACATATCTAGTGTTTTCGTGGCCTTTAGAATATGGAGATGCTCTTGAACTAGAAGTAACTTGTGTAATATCTAACACTTCTCCACATATCCAGTCTGCTCTAGGGATATTATGATAGGCAAGACCAAATTCAACCTTTTTGCAATAGTTTTAGAAATGATTTTATAGATTACATTACACAGAGAAATTGGTTTATAATATGCTGGAAAGGCTCCTTTCTGAGATTTAGGCATAAGAGAGATGAAGGTGGCATTGAATGACGAGAAGAGAAAAGAGGTACAATCAGAGTTTTCCACAACGTTTCATACATCATGCCCCAAGATGTGCCAACAAGCCTGATAGAATTCAATTGTTAGGCCATCAGAGGTGGGTGTATTGTTTTTTGGCATGCTCATAACAATATCTTCTACTTCCCTAAAGGACACTTCACGAGATAAGAGTGTGTTATGCTCTTATGGCACCAATTTGGGGATATGCCAAAGAATTTGATTAATTTCAGCCCTTTTGTCATTAACCAGTTGTGTAAGTAGATTTTGGAAGTGATTGTGCATCACTGCTGAGATTTCATCATGCTCTTCCAATATTTGCTGAGACTCATCTTGAATGAAATGGATCTCATTTTTCTGAATATATTGTATCATAGATATATGGAAGAATTTTGTATGTTTTTCACCTTCTTGCAGCCATTTTATTCTTTATTTTTGCTTATACGGAATTTCCTCCTACTATTGCCTTTCCCCATGTTGTTGTGCTGATTCCTTTTCATTTTCTTTAAGCTCTTATATACCTTCCTCTACTATCATCCTTTGTTGCACCTATTCCATGTTGTTCTCAATATTTCTTTTTTCTTCTTGGATCTTCCCAAAGTATGCAATGTTCCATGCTTTCAATTTTCACTTGAAGAACTTTAGCATTTGTTGAAAGTGGAACATTATTCCTCCTTGTACGTCTGAAGAGTCCAACCACCATTTTTCCATGTTTGAAGTAAATTTTGGATGTCGAAGCCAGAATGCTTCAAACCTAAAAGGTTTGTTGGGGGCTATGCTAGACCATTTTAGTATAGGTTTAATGGGTCGATGGTCAGAGTCGTGCTAGTCAGAATTATTGCTTCTACACCCCAGTTTTTCGAATACAGGGATTCTGATGTGAAGAAGCAGTCCAATCTGTAGGCCGCTTTATTTTCCCCTGCCCTTCGATTGTTCTAGGTATGGGAGCCATTTGGAGTAGGGATATCCATCAACTTATGATCCTCTATGAAGGTGCTGGGAATAGGATCCACTAAAGGACAGCTTTGGGGCTAAAAACCCATGTTTTGGTCAAATTTTGTAATAAACTTGTAAAGACTCTGCATTGGAACGCGAAGCTGTCATGAGTGATAAAGGGTTGTTCGCCCTTAGTTTGTAAAGAAAATTCCGCTGTAAAAGATCTACCTTTGGTCCATGGACCATGGGATTGTATAAAAGGAGCTAAGCTCTAAGTAGTTTGAGATTCATATCATGTAAGAGAGTCGTAGCTCTGAAGTAAGAAGTCTAAGTTTCAGGTCGTAGCATAGGTAGAGGCTCTATAGCTGAGTGCGCAAAGCCTAGGGTAGAAGTGCACAGCTGAGTGCACAACCCCTATAGTTGTGCGCACTGTAGTTGTGTGCACAAATGTGGATAGATTCTGTAATCACTTGGAAGATATTAATAAAGAGAAGTATTCTGCAATTTTTGTGTCCTTGTTCTGATTGATGCATCTTGTCATTTTATGTATGAATTTCCTTTATAATGCTTATATGGTGCAAATGTGTATAATTATGTTGGATAACTAAACGCATATAAAAATATCTATTTACGGAGTGCAAACTGTGAATATCTAATAAGATAAGTAAGATTCTTAAGATAACTTGACAATCTGAGCAATATGCTCCTTTAGCAGCGCGAAAGTATCTGAATCAAAGGACAGGGTTGTGAAATGGTCAGTCATACCCTTTCACAGAGGTATTGAAGGGAGGAACAAGGGATTAGGTAGACAAAGCCCTAGAACTAAGTGACCTGCTTGAAGGCATGAATAGAAGGAATAAATTGACAGCACGACCATCATAAGGTGCGGAAACTTGTTTCCAACATCCCCCCATACTACTTCGGTGAGACTTCGGTCAATGCTTTGTGGGCTGATGCCAAAAGGGCCAATAGTGTAGGTATTTGTTAGCTAATTAATGTTGAACCTGGGTCAAGCCACCACAAGCCAACAAATGGTTTCGTTATTGGGACCGAAATCTGCATAAGAGATGTGTGATTCCGTATCACTAGAATCCAACTAAGAAAGAGATCAGAGACTAGTTGTATAGGAAGATCCACAAATTCGTGGCATAGGAGAACAGAAGTCTGTGACTGATAAAGGAATAGTCGTTGGATAGGTACCTATATACAGAAATACACAAAATCTTTTTCTGCTCCTTTCCGATTTATTTATACAAGTGGATCGCGAAGCTAGCAGATAGCCAAGGAAGGTGGAAACTTGATGGTCCTATTGTGTTGACTCTAGAACTAGTATAGAGGTTGGAAGCATCTGAGGATAAGATCACTCGCACTGTCAATCATTGGCTCGATCGCATCATAGGAGGATTTGTAACTACATTCACGGTCAACACCTCAGTCAATTATAGCGAGGCGGAGCGACACCTTTTCAAAGGACCGTGAGGTAAGTACATGAAATCTTTAAATACCTGGATTAAAATGCTATCGTGTGAAAAATGGGTTATGCAGCTACCTTGATATTTGAATCCACGCAAAGTGGAAGAAATTACAGAAGCAAAGGAAAAAGGGTCTTGAATATAGTCTGCTGATTTCACCTTTGCGAGGTGATGAAGAGGGAATAACACAGGTATCTCTATGAAGTGCTATTTAGTTAATAAGACAAGGATTCCCATGAATACCACTTGCACCCACACCTCCTCCAACTTCACCACCATCGCATGTCATTTCACTCGTACCACCTCCACCTCCACCGCTGTTTAGTATGGAAAATTTAGTGAAGTTGCCTTTGTTTAAAGGCTTGGGAAATGAGGACTCAGACTAATTCTGGTTCATTGTAAAAGCTGTATGAGAAGCTCAGGGTGTTATAGATGATAACATGAAGAAGAAAACATTGGTTAGTGCTCTGTAGGATCACACGCTAACCTAGTACATCAAGTACTCTAATGATAACCCGAATACTGGAGTGGCAAACATCCAAACAACATTGAATAAAGAATTCAGTATGCCTAAGTCTGAAGCACAATCTATTGTGGGGTTCAAGGAAATGGTGATGCAATCACGCGAGACATCTTTGGAATTAGATTAGAGTTTGAAGTGTAAAAATCCACGAAGCTAATATGAACTTGAAAGATGGGTAGCATAACGAGTGGTTTGTGGCTTCAGTCCTGCCAGATTTAAGGGTTGCGCTGTCACAACAGAAGATAACAACTCAGGCAGAGGCTTTGGAGATTTCCATGAGGCTACATGAAACATTGATGCAAGATCCAAATCTGGGGTTTCAACAGATCCATGCGTAGTTGAAAAATCTATGCCTTGAAATGCAAACTTTGAAGCATGACAGAATAGTTCGACCAAAGATGCGCGAAGAGGTATGGTGTTTGAAATGCAAGAGTCAGGGACATGATAAAGACCATTGTCTAGTCTTTGTGAACTATATTGCAGGAGGAGGACCAATGCCTCTGAGGCCGAAAGCTCAAGCAGGACCAAGCGTGGGGCATACATTGTGGTGCACTATCTATAAGGTAGCAGGAAAATATGCCACGGATAATTTTCATTTATTGCAGAAGTTTGTACAGACACCGCATCAACTGTTCTACAACTTCTATAAGTCGGTAGGAAATGATGATCATAACTGTAGAAGCTATGAGTTGATGATGGATAGAACACCCTCCTATAGGGTTCATGCATAAACATGGCCCCTTCACCAGAGCGCAGGTATGGTGCGAACGAGCTTTCAGGGGCGCATATGAGGCCGAGGAGGAGGAGGACCTGGCAGAGGTCGGGGACAGTTGATTTGCTACAATTGCGGGGAACCAGGACACTATGCCCATAATTGCACTAACCCAACACATCCGTTGTGCAAGTATTGCACTCTGTTTGATCATGAAACAAAAGATTGTCCTATGCTGATAGCTAGGATATGTGACAAAGGGGCGCTACCACCTTCGCCAACTCAGAACCTCCAGATGATGAGGTCTGAGCCGCGCAAAGAGGATACAAATGTAAATATAGTGCTCCGAAGTGGAATCACAACAAAAGATGACAAGGGAAAACAACCAGAAGATAGTACATGGGTTTGCAAAGCTCTGGTGAAGGAGGCTGAGTTCGATTTGGTGTGTGCATGTGAAACATTCATGGAAGCTAAGAAGAGCTTCGCTGAGGCCTCCACTTGAGGGAGTAAGGATAAGCCTAATGAGTAGATGGACCCTTCTATGCTTACAACTTTCCTGAAGACTTGTATGAAGTTACTGCGTGATAGGAAGGGTGTGAAAGGGTTACAAGAGCTCATAAACACATGTGCCAGAGATGCTTCGGGTGAGCCGCACATATTACGAAATATTGGTAAACATAAAACAAGGACGTGATGGCAGATGAGACTAACCGTGTAGATAGGAGAGTATAAAATGGATCAGATTATTTTGGACCTGGGATCAGATGCGAACGTCCTACCGAAGCAAACTTGGAAACGAATGGGGAGACCCGTGCTGTAGTGGTCTCTGGTAAGGATGACGAATTAGTAGAAGATCATCCCCATGGGGTGGCTACCGGGGGTGATTGTAGATATTGAAGGTGCAAGCACATTGACCAACTTTGAAGTAATAGAAATTGTGGATGATAGTAACCCCTAGATATTGAAGGTGCAAGCGTGCTGACCAACTTTGAAGTAATAGAAATTGTGGATGATAGTAACTCCTATCCTGAGCTCCTGAGAATTGATTGGGATACTGATATGAATGGGGTAATCAACCTAAAGAAGCGAAAGATGATATTTGAGAAGAAATCACTAGGCATAATAATACCCCTAGATCTTGCTAAAGGATCGCACTATACTAAAATAGTCCGCGATTATGAAATGATGACAATTTGGACTGTATCTATAAGATAACAATACGAGACCAATATTCAGTGAATCCCACTACATGGATGAATTACATGGGATCGCCAGAGTTCCTATACCTAGGACTTTGATGAAGAGTTAGAGAACTGACAGAATCGGTTACATGAAGTAACTAGACTGAGCGGTAACATGATGACTTGGTCATTGCATTGTGTGTCATCAAAGGTAAGAAATATTACTACTTATGATGGCCTAAATGATGTAGATATTTTTCTAAACGCATTTAAGAGGGAGGTACCAAAAAAGAAATGCTTCTAGGCATTGGACTAGGCACTACATGCTACGCCCGTAAGGTGGTGGGGTATGCACAAGAGAAGCTTTAATGATTGGCGTGAATGTAGGAGATTGATGAGAACTCACTTTGGGAAGATGAAGATGTGAATGACAAACAAGTATGATAGGTAGGATGATCCGCATGTGCACTTGGTCAAACGGGCTTACGCTTATCGAGAGAAGCCCCAACCTGAACGGGTGCACTTGTTCTGTCACACCCCGGATGTCGTCGCGATGAACTAGTATGTAGAAACAAAGCTCCTCAATGGTACAAGTGAATGGGATATTCTGTGCAAAGGATTCATAATGACACTCATTTTTGAAGACGGGTTTGACTGTATTAATTAGGCACTACAAGAGGTGAAAGCAACAATCTTTAGGATACCGTAGGATCCTTTAGACCTGATTCAGCCTGAGTCGGCTACTCAACTGAGTCACGTGCTAGAATGCTATAAGGTAACCACTGAAGAAGATGATGAGGATCCATGAAAGATTAACATCCCGGAAACAGAGGGTCACCGTGAGGTTGAAGGAGGGCAGGTTGAGAATCTTGATATAACTGCACCATTGAAAACAAAACAAGTAAACATTGGTACGGAGGTAGAGCCCAAATTCGTGAAGATTGGAGATTATTGAGATGACACAGCGGTGGATAAGGTCACTGAATTTCTCCGTGAATACCAAGATTTGTTGGGAAAGAAGTGCATATAATTTATTGTGAAGAAACACGACGACACCTGAGAAACAAGTGCATATATTTTATTGTGAAGAAAGAACATATGCTTTTGCATGTGTTCAAGCTTAGTTTGTTGCAATTAGTTCCTTTACACTTTGTTTTAAGCGGTGTAGTTTTGCTATTTGCATATATTTATTCAATAGTATGGCAAGTGACTGCAAAGTTGATCTTAATGTCTTTTTTTTAGAGTTTTGACTTGCTAGTCTTGTTTTTCACTATTATGAGACGAAAAAACCATATTTCAAGTTTGAATTCTTTATTATACTATTATTTTTTCTCTTGTCTATTTTGTATTTCCATTAAAAATATAAATAAATACAATAATAAATATTAAAGAATTTATTTATTTATTTTTTTTATTTCTAGGAATATTAGATATGATTAAAAGAAAAGCAATTTTCCACATAAAGTAAAGTCATAATGAAAAATGATAATTTTATATATATCTTTCTAACTAAAGGGATGGATGATCCTATTAAAGTGGCATTATTCGAAAGTGGAAGAAAAGGTCCTGACAATTGATAATATGTATTAAACATATTGATCATATGTATTAAACGTATTCAAATTTAATTAGCCCACAATATAAATTGTTGCAATGAAGGTACGTGGAAAAGTTGAAAGACTTACGAAGATGGAGTCTCTCTGGCCACCGACGTATCAATGTGGATGGCTCATGGTTTTGCTCGTGATTGCATATACGCTATCTTCATTTGGGTTTTTGAGTGTCCTATTATTTGCTATGTTCAATAGTCTTTCTTGTCATCTGTCATTTGCTATCTATCTAATATTGTTCAACAAGCTTTGTGGGCGATCGTGAGCGCTGCTTGGTTGAAAAATTGCCTAACCCCATTCCTCGCATTTGTTGGAATTTAATTCCAACTGCATCACATAAATGCTGAACAAAGATTTGATCTAAAAAAGTTATTTCAGATTGTTCGGTGCCGCAAAGTCTTCTGATATTTTTGAGCATTAAATTCAGAAATTAAATCCCTTGCAGACAGCCGTCTTATTTTTGCTGAAAAGGCATCACCGCCTTCTACAATAAATACAAAGATAAATATCAGCATATATTTTACTTAGTTTATTGTTTAATCAGATATTTATTTTTCCTATAAATGTAACGCACAGTAGTTTTGTTTTAAAGAGCAAGAAGGTGTAAGCAGAAAATAACAGCAGTTCTGTTTTCTATCTGAGTGTAAGAAATTTTAGAACAACAATTATGTTTTTGTACTCTGAGAGAAAAGAGTGAAGGTTAGAAGAACAAGAGTGTGTCTCTTTTGTAAATGCACAACAGTGCTGAACCTGCGATTTTCTGAGTTAGAGAAAATCGATTTCTAGAACTGAAGTGTTCCTCTTGTAACAGCTAAGTTTACTGTATCAGTTTGGTTTACTGTTCATGAATACAAGTTTACTGTTTTGCTGATTTTCAGTTGTTGTTACACCAAGTGTCAAAAACACTTTGATTTTACTCTGTTAGTTTATAAGTGATTTTGACGCCAACTATTTTTAGTTGTTGTAACACCAAAGCGTCAATTATCTTAAAGTGACTTAGCGTCAAAAATGTGTTGCCATTACACCGAGTGACTTGACGTCAAAACTCGCATTGCTGCAACACTACGATCAGCGTTGCTGCAACACCAAGTCCTGTTGCCGCAACACAGTTTCCAGTAAGCAATTTTCTGGTTTTTCTGTGTTAACAGAAACAGAGTATTATTCCACGTTGCTGCGACACCGAATCCTGTTGCTACAACACCAAGTCCATAAAACAAAATTATCAGTTTTTTGTGTAGAAACAGAGCATTTTTGTGTTGTCTGTTTGTTAAGGAATTTAGCAGAAAATTCCAACATGGTATCAGAGTGTTGTTCTCTGGTCTTTTGTGTTTGAAATCACCATAAAATTCCAACGTGGTATCAGAGCTAGTCTAGGCACTCAGTGAGTCAAAAACAGAGTTTTGTTTTTCATTGTAGGAGCTGTAAGAAGTTTAAAGAGCAGATTTTTCTAGCAGAGAAAGTTTTTGCTTGTTTTTAAATTTACAGTCAGTATCTCTTCTTTACCTATACAGAGTTAAGATGGCAGATGCTGGGACAGGTATGACAAATTCCCAACTGCCACAGTTCAATAGGAAAAATCACAGTGGTTGGTCCATAAAAATGAAAGCATTGTTTGCTTCTCAAGGAATATGGGAGCTGGTAGAAACTGGCTATGCTGAACCTGTAGATGCAACAGCACTAGCTGCTTTGACAGTAGCAGAAAGAGACCAGTTGAAGAGTGATAAGAAGAAGGATGCCAAAGCCCTCTTTTTCCTCTTCCAATCAGTACATGAAAGTGTCTTTCCACGGATTGCAGCAACAACAAAATCCAAAGAGGCATGGGATATTCTCAACACTGCCTATCAAGGCATGGAGAAGGTGAAGACTGCAAAGTTGCAGATGTTGAGGAGAGACTTTGAAACACTCAGCATGAAGGAATCTGATATAATAGATTCATTATTCACTCAGGTTATTGGGTTGATAACCCAGATTAGATCTCATGGTGAGATCCTTGAAGAAAGAAGGATTGTAGAGAAGATCTTGAGATGTTTAACCTCAAGGTTTGAAGCTGTTGTGGTAGCAATAGAAGAAACAAAAGATCTCTCACAGTTTATGGTAGATGAACTCAGTGCTTCTCTTATGTCTCATGAACACAGACTGAGTAGATGAACAGATTCCTCTTTTGAGCAAGCATTCAAGACTCAGATGTCTTTAAGCCAAAGAAAAGGTCGAGGCAGAGCAAATAACAGAGGTCGTGGAAGAAGCCAAAATAGAGGCAGAAATTATCCTGCAAGCACAAGCGGAAGGAGCTGCAATCAGAACCAAGATGAAGGTTCAAGCAAACAGCAAGCTCATGGACAAAGGTATGACAAATCCAAAGTCCAATGTCATTATTGTAAGAAATATGGGCACTATGCCAATGAATGTAGGAAAAAACAAAATGACATGAATAGTAGGCAGAATGTTAATTTTGCAAATGAAGAAAATAAGAATTCAAAGAATGTGCTGTTAACATGTAACATTGCACAAGACAAACAAGAAGATGTTTGGTTCTTAGACTCAGGTTGTAGTAATCATATGACTGGAAATATTGCAATGTTTGCCAAACTGGATAAAGATGTGAAATCTGAGGTAACAACAGGCACTGATAGTAAGTTAGCTGTCAAGGGTAAAGGCAGCGTCAGTATCCGAGCAAGAAATGGAGAACAAATGTTTGTGCCAGAGGTATACTATGTTCAAAGATGATACGTGTACAATCACAGATATACCTCCAAGTAAGAAGATCATTGCACAGGTGCAGATGACCAGCAATAGAATGTTTCCTCTCAAACTTAGGGCAGATTTGATGGAAGGAAGAACTATTGCAGCTGTAACACAAAAATTCTTTCAGGAGCAAGTGAAAGATGAGAATTGGTTGTGGCACTTGAGATTTGGACATCTCAATTTCGGAGGCCTGAATTTGTTGCACAGAAAATGAATGCTAAGAGGATTGCCATTGATTAAGAAGCCGGACAGCCTTTGTGAAGGCTGCATAAAGAAAGCTTTCCAGCAGGAAAGAGTATAAGGGCAAAAGAACCCTTGGAAATTGTCCACTCTGATGTGTGTGGACTGATGCAAGTACCATCACTTGACGGAAACAGGTATGTTTTAACTTTCATTGATGATTACACCAGAAAGACATGGGTGTATATGCTGAAATACAAGAGTGAAGTGTTTGAGAAATTCCGCCACTTCAAAACTCTTGTTGAGAAACAGTGTGGGCATTACATCAAAGTGCTCAGAATAGATAGAGGAGGAGAATACATCTCCCAAGACTTTCTGCGGTTTTGCAGAGAGAATGGCATACAAAAGTAGTTTACAGCAAGGTATACACCTCAGCAAAATGGTGTTGCCGAAAGAAAGAATAAGACCATTCTTGACATGGTCAGAAGTATGCTGAAGGCAAAACACTTGCCTCATGAGTATTGGGCAGAAGCTGTCACTTGCGCAGTTTACATCTTGAATAGATTCCCAACTAAAGTTGTAATGAACAGAATACCAGAAGAAGCATGGAGTGGTCAAAAGCAAACTGTCACTCACATGAGAGTATTCGGTTGTGTAGCTTATGCACATGTACCGGACCAGCTAAGGAAAAAGCTTGATAGTAAGGGGGAGAAGTGGGTGTTTGTTGGCTATTGTGATGAGTCAAAAGCATACAAACTCTATAATCCATCCACAAAGAAATTGATTGTAAGCAGGGATGTGCAGTTCATTGAAGATGAAGCTTGGGATGGAAGCTTAGAGAAGACAGTGAATGTGAAGACAATTGTGTCCCATGAAGAAGAATAGGAAGGGACAGCAACAAATAATCCTTCCTTGGTGGTTCCTCCTCCACCACAGCAAATTCAGCAAACCACACCACAAGCTGGAATTCGAACACCCTTAAGAAGTCAAGGTAGTGCTTCTTCAAGCACACCATAGGGATTAGAAATACCCTCAAGTTCGGATGGAACTTCCAGCACACCAAGAAGACCAAGATTCAGAAATCTGAATGAGATTTATGAACAAGGAGAGGTAAGTACCAATACCGGTCTAAATTCATTATTCGCTTTATATTGTCATGTTGATGACCCAGTTCATTTTGAAGATGTTGTAAATGAAGATAAATGGATTGAAGCAATGAATGAAGAAATTGGTGCAATTGAAAAGAGCAAAACATGGGAGTTAGTGGACCTCCCTGAAGGCAAAGATTCCATTGGAGTTAAGTGGGTCTATAAGACCAAAAGCAATGCTGAAGGAAAGATTGACAGGCACAAAGCAAGACTTGTTGTGAAAGGCTACAAGCAACAACAAGGCAGAGACTATGATGAAACCTTTGCACCAGTAGCAAGGATGGAAACAGTCAGAACAGTGTTGTCTATTGCAGCACAACACAAATGGAAGATTTATCAGATGGATGTTAAATCTGCATTCCTGAATGGAGTGTTGAAAGAAGAGGTTTATGTTGAACAACCTCCTGGTTATGAAGTAGCTGGCCAAGAGCATAAAGTTTGCAGACTGAAGAAGGCTCTTTATGGGCTAAAGCAAGCTCCAAGAGCATGGTACAGCAGAATAGATGCTTATCTGATTGAGAATGGGTTTGACAAGTGTGATGGTGAACCCACACTCTACATAAAGGAGAATAACGGTCAGATTATTATTATTGTTTTATATGTAGATGATTTGATTTTTACTAGCAATGATGCTTCACTCATTGCTGATTTTAAAGCAGTCATGAAAAATGAATTTGAAATGACTGACTTAGGGTTCTTAAAATATTTTCTTGGAATTGAAGTAGACCAAAGTGAAAATGGTGTTTTCATTTCTCAAGATAAATATGTAGAAGCTGTGTTGAAGAGATTTAACATGCAGAACAGCAAGGCAGCTATGACTCCAACTGTAATGGGGTTGAAATTGACCAAAGAAGACAGCAGCAAGGATTTTGATCCAAAACTATACAAGAGCATAGTTGGCAGCCTTATGTACTTGACTGCAACTAGGCCGGACATTATGCATGCTGTGATCTCCAGATTTATGGAAAGACCGAAAGAGACTCATTGCCAGGCAGCCAAGAGGATTCTAAGGTATGTAAATGGAACGAAGGGGTTTGGTATTTTATACTTCTCTTCTGAAAGTTTCATGTTGACAGGTTACACGGACAGTGATTGGGCTGGAAGTGTTGATGATAGGAAAAGCACATCAGGATATGTGTTT
>APFE030156905.1:0-27663 GCA_000404065.3 Pinus taeda
GATGGAGTTCTCCCTAGTTGAGAGGGAGTGTTAAATTTGGACAACTAGGTCCAAACTCCATGTTCTGATGCTCAGATTGAGAGGCTAATATTTTTGTTGGATTCCTCTTTTTGAGAGGTGTAAAATCCATATAAAAATAGTCTTAATCTGATGAGCAGAACTTATATTTTGAATTTAGTATTCTTAATAAATTATATGTGCAAGGTCGGCCAGTTTTGTAATGTAGGTTCACATGCCCAACAGATGTGTCACACACCCTCATTGATGGATATAAATACAGGAAAAGTTGGAGAGAATTTCATCACAACACAACTCACATCTTCCTCTCTCATCCTAAAGAGTACGAGCTACCTGGAAGACGAATTTCAGCCACACGTGGGAAGGACGAAGAGGACAGACCGTACGGCTGAGCTGTAGTACGATTTTCTGCTGCTAGGGTTTCGCAAAAAGTTTGACCAGCGTTGACTTTGGTCAACGCTTGGTCCAATCAAGCTGAAAACTTGTGGAAGGTTCGATTTTTGAAGGCCGTACTACCTGGCACAAAAATCGAGGTCAAAGGGTTGACCGTTTTGCTACTGCATTGACTTTTAGCTTGCTGCCCCTGCGTTGACTTTTCAGGATAGCGTTGACTTTTGTAGAATTGACTTGGGTTGACTCGTCTACTGGTTGGAGGGTTGTTGTGACACATGCTGGGCTAGCTGACCAAAGGAGACTTTGCTGGTTGAAGCATCCTGTTGACCGCCGAAACGAACACACACATTTTTCCTGTTTCTGATTTGTCTTCTGTAAGATCTGCTTATATGTTCTATCTACATTTTGCTAAACTACTTGTATGATTGCTGTGAGAAAAGTGAAATTGCTCTTAGCATAGAACATATTCAAAACTTTACAAGAGTCCTCGACACCATGATATAGATCCCTTTTGAAATTTTCACGAGTCTCGGTGTTTTGGGAAAATTTAATGTTCTTGGACAAATGCCTAACCCTCTAGACTAGTAGCTCAATCTAGAAACAATAGTACAAAGCATTCTCTACCTTTTCTATAAACAATATATAAAATAAGAGAACAAAGAACCTACTTGCAACTTCCGCTTGTTCCTTATCTCCCTTGACCGATTCTGTTGCTCCTTCCCGTACTTAAGCCACTTGAGAAGTACCTGCACAGACAAAAACAAGAACCCATCAAAGCATATGATAATGATCTATTGATTAAACATAGCATGGAATCAAGTACATGATAAGCATATGAAAGCATCAAAAGACAATACAAGCATATGGAAAAAGCTTTGAATACTTTATTAGTAAAAGGAAGAGTTACAACCCAATTTGCCTGATTCAACATCACTCCTCCAGTTCAACCCCATCCTCTCCTAACAACAAGTAAGACACTGACATCATTACAATACTTGCAATCAACTCAAATTTCATACCAACAACATCTCTCTACAATCTTCAGCCCCCAGATCACTTGGATGAGTGGTCTTTTTATAGGTGAATGAAGGAGGTTATGCCATCAATGGTGATAATGAATGCCTTTCTAAATTTAGAAATCAGTTCCATGGAAGAAGGGATAGGGTATTGATGTTCCTTAACTCCCTTCCTCATCCAAATGTGAACTCAAACGAGTGGTTAGCCTTGAGAAACTTATGGAGGCTTCCAATGGATAAGGAATCTTCAAACCCTCATGGAAATTCGCTCAAATTCGCCCAGCACAGGCCAAAGAGGGACCAAGTGCACTACGTATCACCCTAACAATGTATGGTTTGCATTGCAGTGCACCCTAATGAAGGCCTATCTACGTTGATCTTCTTAGAGGCAGTTTCTGAATGTTTTCAGTGATGGAACTTCTTGGGAAGTGAGGCATTCTGATGTTCAACTTCTTTAGGGCATGTAACAACTGCATTAGGGGTTGATGGGCCCTAATAGTATTGATCTGTAAGTTGGGGTTGATGTGACCAAATGGATCTGTAACAGTTGCCCCCTAAAGCATGAAGTAACTATATATGTCAAGTGAAATGCTTTATCATGAGGAGAGGAGGTTTCAAAATGGAAGGTGACCTGTATCAATTACAATACATATATCATGATAATTTGATTTTTCTCATGAACTAGCTGAGGGAAGGCATCCCCATGCTCAACTTATAAAATTTCATTACATGTACAAATATAGTCGTCTACAGATATAGACCCATGAATGTTTGACCATGAATGTAAGGCCATTGTACATTGATTTAGTACTCTTGTGAAAATCGCAGCCCGGATGGATGAAACTAATCCAGAGTCTTCAATCTCGTTCACTCTTTTGCTCAAGTACAAGTCTAACCATGTGAATATATGTTCTGAAGTCGAACAAGGAAAGACATCTTCTGATTACCAGCCAATGATGTAAGCCGTTAATAGGCGCGAGAGGAATCACCGATAATGATAATGACCTTCAAGGTACTACAATACATTTCACATGGTGTGAATAAATGATTTGATGTCGAACACCATACAAAGTCTTTCGGTCGAAGGCCAGTGATGTCAACCTATCGCCGGAAGTGAGGAACCTGCCATTGATGTATGCAAGCTTCAAGGTACTGAAAGGGTGTTTCTAAGTCAACTTCTTGGATGATGTGCTAATGTCGACAAGAAGCGACTCGTCGTAGGAGGGCCTTGATATATCCCACATCTACGACACGAAATGAGGTAAATGATTTTAGAGATGAAAAATCGACTGACGACAAAAAGTTCAGGAATGGCAATCATGAAAATGAAAGTTTACGGTATTGCAAAGGATGAAGTTTGAATTGAATGACTTGTCTTGAACATGTCGGCCACACTAAGATGAATTGGTAGCATTGACCCAAAACAAAGTAATGGATGGTATGATAGACCAACGATGTGATGACCATCAAGCTGAATAACCCAACCCACATAGTCACGATGATGAGATGAAAGTGTCATGTTCAAGAGCGACTTGCTACAATAAAGTTTTCTCGGCTTTTTCTTTTTTCCCTAGTTATTGCTGACCATCATCTCTTTATTTTTTATCAGATCTTAATATCTTGATTCTTCTTTTTGTAAGGTTCTCCACTTCAACTTTGAATTCTTGAAATTTTGTAAATACTTTGTCCTTGGTTTTCATTAAGTAAACCTAGGTCTTTATTGAATGATCATATATGAATGTGACATAACATAGATAACCTCCAAGTGATTTGGGAGTCATAGGGCCACATATATTGAAGTGAATGAGATCTAAGATTTCTTTTGACCGTGAAGCAATGCTTCCAAATGGTCTCTTGGCATTCTTACCCAATGCACATCCCTTACAAACAACTTCATGATATTCCTTTAGATTAGGAATTCCATTTACTATGGAACTTAGAGTTGCAAGGATTTTAAAGTGTAGATGACCAAATCTTCTATGCCAAAGTTCACATGGGATAATTTCAATGTGAACTAGGGCTTAGGCCACCAGAGATATCAGTCTGTAAAGTCTTCCTTCTCAAGTGCCAATCACTTTAGCTTGATCTATATTTGAGTCTTTTCTTCATACATCGACCTTTCCATAAATGAAGGCTACTCTATCACCCTTATCTTCTAGACTTGAAATTGAAAGTAAATTCTTGTGTGAACCTGGAACAAATAGAATGTTGTTGAGGTGAATGTTGCTTCCGTCTTTGAGCTTTATGGAGGTTGATCCAATTCCTTTCACAAGATAGCTCTTGTTATCTCCAAGTTCCACTGAATAAGTGGATTTTCCTTTTGATAAGGTCTTTAATAGATTGGAATGGCTAGTCACGTGCCTTATGCACCACTGTCAATCGCCCAAATGTCTTCATCTTGGAATGTCCTAGAGAGAGCCGAGAAGAGTCCTTCATTTGATTCTTTGATTAATACCTTCTTTGAAGAAGAAAAGAAACTCCATGCTTCCTTGATACCTCTCTTGAGATGGCTTGCGATCTTCTTGATGAACTTTATTGTAGAGTAGATCTTCATGATGCCCTTAGATAACCTTAGCTCTGATACCATGTCGAGAATTCAATAGGGCAGTGAATATGTTAATTCTCTTTAACTTGATAACTTCTTGTGTTACCTTTTACCTTATTAGCTTAGTTCCTTATTATTACAGTGTGAGATACATCAAGTAACTACCAAAATGAAAGAACAATGACACAAAATATAGGTTGCAAGCCAGGGCGAAAACCCCTCCTCTTGAGGGGAAAACCCTTAAATCTATCTCCTCTCTTCTTATAGATCTTCAATTGACAAATATCATGACTTAATGACTCTGACAAATACCCTCAAGGATCAATGTCAACTCGGCCTCCCACTGCAAGGACTTCGACCTCCTACTGTGGATCCAAAATTTTGTCTCCCAACAACTGCTGCAACTGCTGCTGCACCTCTCAGAGACTTAGATATCCTTTGTATAGCCTTATCTTTCCTTCACTTGCCTTTTCTTGAGACCTAGGGCTAGTGAGACACCCTAAGTGACCTTTACTTGACTTTCCTTCTCTTCTTTCTCCAAGATCGAACCAAAGATAGCCCCAACACAAAAACCTTGACTTCGACTTTCACAAGAGAGAGAGAACTAGCCCACACACTTCGACTTATTCTTCATCCTTCTTCTTCGAATCTTCCTTGTCCTCTATTTCACATAGAAGGAGTGTGAATGAGTGTGTCTAATGGAGGACAAGTTCCTATCTATAAGCTCTTTTAAAGGTAGACGTGGCTCTTCATGTAGGTCAACTTGATCTTGGAGGTATTTTGATACTTTAAAGACAATAAATTTTTCTTTACAAGATACAATGTGCCCATAGGGTCTTCAATATATGACAATGAATCTTAAACCTAGGACAATCCCTAGAAGCACTCAATGAGTGCTTGACCTATAAAATAAAATAACTTGAGCATGAAACCCATGCTCCAATAGTAATAATAATTTCTTTTCATTTTATAATTTACAAGAATACATTTCATACTTGTGAAGATCGAACCTAGTTACACATTTTTCAACACAACCTCAGGTTGCCAACAAAAAGCATCGTCGTAGTCTAGATTATCACCGACATTTTCAATCCTCTTTTAGGAAAAAAGAACGCCTCACTCGAGGCATTCCGAAACAACAAGAGAGAGAGAAGGGATCTAGATTGGCTGTGAAGAAGTCATTCTGAGCATTTCATTAACCATTGCAGCAAAGTCGAAATGCAGTTTAAACATTCATATCTAAACACAATAGAATAATCATGCAAAGACAACTAAAATTTTAAAAGGGGCACACAATCATCAACCATCAATTCACAATTCATTCCCACAACAACTCCTTCATTCATTGGCCAAATCTTTACACCAGAATCTCATGCATGCTGCGAGATATTAATACTATGGACTACATTGCATTATAGGAACATAAAAAAACTTCATAGAGAGAAGACTTAGACTCTAACAAGCTATTACACAACAAAGAACTAACAAAACTTTGAATCTTCTACTATCTTCAACTCAATCTACAGCCAACAACTAATGGTTAACAACAACCTGATTCGGTCATCTTTGGCCCTTTATATAGATCACGCTTGTTTGATCTGGTCTAACATGCAACTTCCTTGATCTGGATCTCGATTGGGTCCCCTTTGACAAGTTGTGGTTCTTTTGTCCTTGTCAACTTTGATATTTTCAAAATTTGGCCCGCGCTTCCTTCTTTCACGGCTTCGCAAATTCCAACATAACTAAATTTTCAATTCTCTGCCGCTTCCCAATTTCTGGTATTCGTTTCCGGCAAGTCTAGCCATTTCTTCTCCACAACTACTTTTCAATCATATTCTTCAAAATTCTTCCAAAAAATGAAGGACCCAACAAATCTCCATTTTGATTTATATTCAGGTCCACGTCTAGACTGCTCATGAAATGCTTTAGTTTTCGAATTGTGTCCTTTAATATCTTGTGCCTATCGAATTCAATTCTATCGTTGAAAGATTGTGGCAGTCCACTGACATACCTTCAAACCTTTGCTTTCTCCTCCTTAAGGTAGGGAATGTACATTAGCATCTCTAAGAACTTGGTAGTGTACTCATTATCTATCATTTGTCCCAATCTGAGCTCATAGAACTTCTTCTCCTTGCTATCAAAGTATCTTTTAGATAGATATTTGCTCTTGAAATACTCCTCAAACTACTTCCGGGACAATTCTTCTTCCTTCTTCCTTTATTACCTTTACATTTTTAGATCTTCCCACCATATATCAGCCTTTCCTCTTAGGCTGAAAGTGGGTACCTTTGCTTTCATGTTCTTTGAATAATCGTGGTTTTGGAAAAACTTCTTCACTCCTAGCAACTAGGGTTTAACATCATCAGATTTCCTCATTTCACTATAAAAGGTAGGAGGCTTAGCATTTTTAAACTCCTATGATATATGCTCTCTTTCCCTTATTATCCCATGATGATGATGATGATAGTGATGACGATGCGACCTTCTATGAGTTCCCTCATTGCTTATGGGTTCTTGAGTTCTTTTAGGAGTACTCAACAAAGCACCTCCTTTCACTGTGTCTTCATTAGACAATTGGTGCTTCTTTCTAGATCTTCTCTCATTTTCCCCATTGGTTCTTTCCTCTTGCCCTAATGGGATTTTCATGTCTCTATGGCTGGTCCATATCTCATACTGCCTCTGCCTTTGCAAGTCTGATAGGCTTTGTAGTATGACTGCATTGAATTCAACTTGATTTTCTTGTGCTTTGACACCCCTCTCATTGTCGACTTTACAAATACTTATCTCTATTCTTTGACTTCTCAACGTGTCCACCCAATCAGGAGAGTCTACCCCTCGTTCAACTGATCTTTCCTCTTCGTGTCTTTGCTATGATTGGTTGGAGCTATACTGCACCATTTTACTTTTCTTTCATTGGTCTATTGGTTCTATGCTATACCACCGTTTGCTTGTGGTCCTTGACCTTCATCTCTTTAGGCCTTGGTGTCTTTTATGTGTTTTCATGCACACACATAGCTATTCTATTTTAAAAAAAGTTAGATACGTAATAACCACTATCACCTTGGATTGCCGATGGAATTTTGCTGGTGTAAAGCTAACTGCAACATTACACCTTAGTTAGTGCATTAGAATCTAGTAAATCTAGTAAATCATTAATACTATGCCACATGCAAATATCACAATAAAATACACCAAGCAACATTCATAATCAATACACAACAACCAAATTTCTAATGCTTGTCATGAAGCTTTAAGGCCTCACTGGAACTTTCAAAGTTTAGTGTTCAACCTTCACTTGGTTACTTCTGCGATAGAGACCATCTAGTCTAAGAGTTGAACTTGGAAGCTCTGATATCGCTCTGTAACAGATTCCCTACTAAACCCAACCCCAACCAAGTTAGCAAGAGGTGGTTACTATGTTGGCCCAGCTCCCATATTCGTGTCATGGCATTGTGGTCAACATTTCGACCTATTAAAACTTCAAAACAAAAAATAGATAACATCCTTGTGTTCGTCTCGTTGAGACCGTTCCAACATTATAAAACTTGTCTCAATTTGACTCCCAGATTGAGAGATATGTCCATTTGAAAGCTATCCTATAAGACAATGGCACTTCACCAACCTGCCATGTGGTGCCCATGTGGCTGTCCTTGTCCGCTTCTCACTGCCACATGGCAGCGTTACCTTAGCTACCAACCTTCTCACACTGGTCACGTAGTAACTCACTATGTAGCGTGTGTGACCCAATTCATAAAACAAGTGTGCCAAACGAGAGGTATATGGGTGTGGGCCCCTCGAAAACCACGTCGCCCTGCTGCAAAGAATCTTCAGAGGGTTATCGCCTCAATCCACACTAAAACAACTAGTGCCATTCCTTCGACTATGTTGGCAATGCCAACTTTGCATTCAAGCTCAACCACTGACCAAACTTGAGTGCCAAGGTCTTTACAGCTCGTGATGCTTGTCCCCACTAAATGGCCCCACATACCAAGTCACCGCGAGACTTAAATACTGTGCATTCTACTATGTGCTCCATCCAAAATATTTGGGGTCTAGGGATCCGGGGTGAAGTCACCGTTTGTCATGCCTCCCTTGCCACATTCCTAGTAATTATAGGTTCCACCACGCATTGACACCGACCCCAACAAAAGGGTTTCACTTTCCATGTCATGTCGGGGAGTGAAACTCGACTATTTTACCATGTGTTGCATCTAAGTCTTCAAGGGTTTGGGATTTATGGTGAAATCATCTTGCATCGTACCCACACGGACAGGGTTCCACTTAGAATTCGACTCATGTGTTTCACAGTCTTCTCGTTATAAGAAATTTTAGGTTTTTCTCCTCCTTGCCAAAGTGTACGTGGCACTCTTGAGTTTTGGCCCCTCTTGACACATCATCCTGAGGATTTGATCCCGAGAGTTTCCTTTAGTGATCCCCTCAAAACCTCCTAGTTACCAAGCTTCTAGGGTCATTCGACAACCATGGACACTTATTTATCAACGCCCCAGATCTCACAGGCTAACACACATGGTCATCACACACAATCACTTGGCGTCCCTAGGCGTGAGTTTCTTGGCTCTTTCGAGCCCTAACATTCTAGCCCACGACTTAAATAACATATAAATGACTGGAGCCCTTCCATTCCCTTGGAACTCGGTCATGGTGGTTTGATTGCATGAGGGCCTATGACGGCTTAGTGCTCAAGATGTATGTTACTGAGGCTTTGGCCTTGCTTAGTGCCCATATGCATAAACATGCAAGGACTTGAAACTAATGGTTTTCAAGGAACTCTTCCCTTGTGCCTATCATATATATACCCATCACTACCTCTCCTGAGGTTACAAGAACTTGGCTTGCAAAACTTATGTGAGTGTACTTACATACATAAGCATGTATACCATAGCCTTGAGACTACAACTTATAAGCCAAGACCTGCTGGTCTCATCATTTTCATGTGGCCAATCAATTACTTAACAAAGGTTATCTACCTCTTACGTGCAGGTTGTAAAGACTAATTCCTCAGACTCAAGATAGTTACATGAATAAATCATTTCGGGAGGAAAACATGCAAGATAATTTCTGCATAGAAATCTACATTCCTTAATATTAACATAAGCCAACTATTAACAAAGTGACCATATATATATATATACCAACGGCCAGTGTGAATAATTGCTTGTTAAAAGAGATTTCTATCTCTTTAGGTCTAACAAGCTTAAGTCATCTCAAGATCAGAATATCCATGAGACTGGCCTATTTCATAAAACCTTTACACAACATTGACATTCCTCGTGTATGCAAGTAACAACACTCCTCAACATCAACATGACATTATTTTAATGCAATTGAGAAAAGCATGATAGTGACAACAAGTGCAAACATAAGATTGTACTTATAAAAGTTTTAGCAATTGAGAGTGGGACTCTAACTCTCCACCCAATCATAGACAAATTACAACCACCATTACTTGTAGTTGTCATCCCTGAGCCACATTCAAGTGCTTGAGGTGGAGTGCTTCCAAGGGGAAACTTCATTTGGAATGTAACTAGTGTCAGTCTTCATAGTGTATTACAAATGTATCATTGATGTACTTATTATATTCATTTATTAAATTTATTATTATTATTTTATTTCTAGTCAAAGAATGTTCTTCATGCTTATAGGGTCAATTGAGTCAAAAGAAAATTTATTATGAGTCAAAGAAATGTAATTGTGTTAAAGCCCCATTTGGACATCTTGTAAGAAAAAAGTAAAATATTTTATCTGAGTAAAAAATTCAATTTGTCATGCAGAAGGCCAAGTTAGCCTAAAGAAGCAGCTATTCGACCACCTGGACAACTATAAATATAAGGAAGTTCAACCTCATTCACTCACTCACTCAACACATCAATTTCTGTGCCAAAGAGAGAAGAACAATCAACGCAATTCAAAGGAGAGAGAGACAAGTGAAAGGAAAGAGAAGATCAAAATTTTATGCCGTATTTTTTCTCACACATGCGAAGGTTTTGTGATTCTTTTGAGGTCCTACAGGGTTGAAATTCAGCCATCTATTGCAAGTCAAAAATTTTGGCCAAAAATTTAAGAGATTTGACCAACATTGACTTTTTGACTTTGATTTTGTTGGAGGTGACTTGGAGGAGGGTTGACTTGGGGTCTTTGTGGTAGTCTTGGTCTTGGGTATTGGATATCTCACTTTGATCTGATTCTATATGAAGAGGAATTTTTGATTTTCCTTTTCTTGGAGCCTAATTTATAGTGTTCTTTGTCCATTTGTGATCTTTATGTTTTGGTAATTGCTTGATGAAGATAATATAATATTAATGAGAATCCAAAAAACATTCACAAGTAATTATCAAGTTAAGAGAAATCATCATTATCTATAAGCATCTTGGTTTCTCAACAATTTCAACCAATATAGACAACCGAAATAGGATATCAAAAGGCCACACTACCTTCATCCACTAGTGACACAAGTTTTCAGTCAATCTTCTCAGACATAATTACCATCCATGCTAGGATACCATAGTACAGGGAGTCTCAACTCACTTTCAGGAGAAGAGAGTCCATGTGAAGGAAGGTTCATCATTGGGTAAGCTATTATTGGGTTAAGAGGTCACCTCTCTAGGTTGTTCATCAGTGATTCAAGCACTAGAGCTTTAGTCCTAAGGAAACTACTAGTGGTTCATTAACCCTCAGAAGCACTTGAGTGACTCTTCCCAATCCAGTGGGTTCATCAGCCCTCACAATCACTCGAGTGAATCTTCCCAATCCATTGGGTTCATCAATCCACAAGCTTCTAGTGGGTTCTTCAGCCTTACTGAGCCAAGTGGATATTGGTGGCCACCCGCCTATTCCACTTGGACCCCCACCATTGTTTCTTTCAATTTTTCAGTTTCTTTATTTGTAGCACAATTTACTATTTTTGGCAGTTTTTCGGGTCCTGAACTTTCGACGCCGTTTTGAGGCCCTAAATGACGTTTTTGTTTTGGGAAAAATGGGACCAACATGGGTCATAAATTCATGTTGGTTACTCAAAAGTTGTAGTCCTCGAATAGATCTGTCTAAGGAGGTATTGTGCACGTCAAACGAAGGTCGTATGCCAAAGTTATGACCCCGGGAAGTTGATGTACCAATTTACCTAAACGAGATCCATAGTTTGGCGCTTCATCTCCTAGGTTTTTGGATGTTTAGGATTTTCCATTATTTATCAACAATAAATAGGCCTTTGAGCCTCATTGTAACATAGTTTAGAGGCATGTAGCTGCCACATCTATTCTTAGAGATAAGCTACCATCACCCGAGCTAGTCTTAATTCCATTCTATTTGTAAGCATATTTCAGTATTTGATATTAATGAAATGAAGTGTTATTTCTACTGCATCTTTGTATTTATGGTTATATTTGTAATTTTTTGCGTTCTTGTTTAAATCTAGACCAGTGGTATCATAGTGGTCTTCTCTTTCTTTGTTTTTCTTTGCATGTCCCCAACGAAGTCGGGATATAAGGAGCTAGGGCTCGATTTGGTTGAACCTTTGCAAGATCAACATCACAAACTCCGACGACGGCCCATGGGGGAAGAAAAGAAAGATGAGGGGGCATGAGATCCTATCAAAATATTGCTCGAGGAGGCCCTTGAGAAACAAAGGAACACGATGATGGATAATTTTGCCCAGATCCTTCAATGGTTGCCCACCGATGGTGCATCCACATTCAACAGCCACTCTGGAGGCTCCACTCCTTTTAAGATACAAGTAAACTTTGAAATTTCCATATTTGAGGGCCAAATAGATGCATCCACCATAGATAAATGGTTAAATTTGCTAGAAGGATATTTTTCTGTTAATTATTTTTCCAACCAAGAAAATATTACTTTTGCTCTTCTCAAACCTACCCCCCATGTCAAGGACTGGTGGGAAACCTACTGTGAGCAGAAGGATGAAAGTATGACCTCAATGTTTTCAACCACACCCACTTGGAACTCGTTCCGGGATGCCATCAAGGAGTAGTACTACCATTTTGGGAGCTATGAGGATAAATACATAAAGTGGACAACGCTGCAACATGAAAGGGACCAAGATGTGCCGGAGTTTACGAATGTTTTTCATACCCTATGCACAAGGTTGGGTATCAAGGATTCTGAGAAGCATTTGGTTCTCAAGTACCACAAATGCCTACACTGGTACATCTAGGACGAGATGTAGTTCCTAGACATCTCCTCGGTTGGCACGACATACCGATATGCTATCAAGATCAAACAAAAGTTTAAACAGAAGAAGCAAGACTTTGGATTTGCTAAACCGAGGCAAGGGAAAGGTGCCCCCAAACTGTAGAACAAAGGACAAAGCCGAGGCGGGGCGCTCCAGGGCAACCCGCCAAATCCACAAGCAAAGAAAAAACCACGAAGTTGCAGAAGGACATGGGAAATTGGTGTGAGTTTCATAAGAGCTCCACTCACAACAAAAGTGAATGTTAGGCCAAGCAGTCAGTAGTGGCTAAGCTAAAGGCTTCAGAATCAGATGCATGTTCCGACTCTGAGTCGGAACCAAGCAAGGGAAATGACAAAGGAAAGTAGATTATCGATGTGGAGCCCAACACTGCCATTGCCACCACGAAGATCCAGAAGGAGGAACCCGAAGATCTAGAGGAGGAGGGGCACCTTTTCCACTCCTAGATGTGGTTAAAGGGTTCCTTGCTACAGTTCATTGTCGACAATGGGATCCAAAAGAACCTCATTTCGGCAAAGGTTGTGACACAGTTGGGCTTATCGATCATAGCACACCCACAACTGTACACCATCAGGTGGCTTCAGCAAGGATGAGATCTTCACGTGAGCCAGCAGTGCCGCCTTCCATACAACGTCAAGCCCTTCATGGATGAGGTATTATGTGATGTTTCTCCCCTTGATGTTTGTGATGTATTATTAGGCCAACCATACTTGTGGAAGTGGCATCCTGTGTATGAGTCAAGGCCTCATGCTGTTATTGTTACTTTGAGAAATAAGTTGTACAAGATACCGGAGGTAGCACCTCCTACCGCCATTTCTTTGGTTACTGCAAAACAATGCAGTAAGCTCATTTCCAAAACCGGGAAATTTGTTTTCCTAATGATACACCCTTAGGGAAATAAGAAGAGGATGGCCACGACCTCCATACAGGGTCCCTCTGCATGACAACAACATATGGACAAGGTCATGGAGGAGTACGAGGACATCTTCACCTCCCCTGTAGGGTGCCTTTGCATTGACAGGTCAAGCACTCCATCGATCTGACCCTAGGTGCACCACTGCCCAATGGACCAATCTAGCGGTGCTCCATTCTGGAGAACGACGAAATCAAGAGGCAAATTCATGAGCTGCTGTAGAAAAGTCACATCCGTCTGAGTTCATCACCCTATGGGAACCCGATCATGTTGTTACAGAAGAAGAATGGGACTTGGAGACTCTGTATTGACTATCGGGCGCTGAACAATATCACTGTCCGGATTAGGTACCTGATCCCATGGATTGATGACCTTCTCGACCAACTCAAGTGGGAAAAATATTTTAGCAATATCAACTTGAAGTCAGGATATCACTAGGTACCAATCGAACCCTCTGATGCATGGAAGACTGCCTTTAAAGCCAAGGAGGGCCTCTTTGAATGGTTGGTTATAGCTTTCTGCGTGACAAATGCCCCTAGAACCTTCATGAGACTGATGGATGACATCTTGAGGCCATTCACCAACTCATTTGTAGTGGTATACTTGGATGACATCCTGATCTTCAGCCAAAGTTGGGAAGAGCACCTCCACCACATCCGACAGGTTCTCAAAACAATGCAGCAACACAAGCTATGTGCCAATTTGAAAAAATGCACTTTTGGCATGACCCATGTTCAGTATCTCGGATACATTATGGATGAATGAAGGGTGCATGTGGATCCAGCCAAGATCCAAGTCATTTGGGATTTGCCATCTCCAACCACTCTGACAGAGCTCCACAACTTTCTGGGTCTTGCCAATTTCTACCACAGGTTCGTGTTAGGATTCTCTCATATCACTTGGCCCTTGAGTCAAGTCACCAAGGGAGGAGCGAAAGCAAAATTATTTTGGTCTAAATCTTAACATAAGGCATTCACAGAGTTGAAACATCGCCTCTGCTCTGCACCAGTGGTCACATTACCAGACTTGCAACAACCATTTGAGATCAAGACAGATGCCTCTGACTATGCTATTGGGGCAGTCCTTACTCAACAGGGGCATCCAATGGCATATCACAGTGAGACACTTTCAGACACAGTTCGGAAGTATCCCACTTATGACAGAGATGTATTCCATTGTGCAGGCCTATCGACAATGGAAGCATTATATTTTGGGGAAAGAAACGGTCATCCACACAGACCACCGCCCCTTGCAGTTCATACATATGCAAGGGAAGTTGCAAAATGATCGCCATCAGAAGTGGTCCACATACCTGCAACAATTCCATTTGAATATCAATTATAAGAAGGGCAACACTAATAATGTTGTAGACTGCCTCAGTCGACCACCGATCATGGTGTTAACCACCGTGCTCAACTCTTGTGGGCACACGACTTCTGATGAGCCACTTCTCTACAAAAGTAACCTAGAATTCGGCCACACATACCAAATTCTCTTGGAGGGTCATCAAGTTCCAGATTTTCACCTCCAAGATGCCGTGTTATGCCACGTGGGACACCTTTGTGTTCCTTTAAGAGAGCGTGCCAGGATGATTTGGGAAGGGCACTACAGTGGAGCTGCTAGGAATTTCGGGGTTGAGAAAATGGTGGCAGCGCTACAAAAGTATTTATATTGGCCGAATATTCGACAGAATGTCGGGAAGTACATTAGATTATGCGCTGCCTGCACCATTGCCAAATCGACCATCAAGAAGTAAGGCCTCTATACTCTGCTGCCTACCCCTAGTCGACCTTGGGAATCCATCTCCATGGATTACATTGCTGGCCTTCCTTCTACTAAGCATGGAAATGACTGTTTTTTTGTGGTCGTCGACAAATTCTCGAAGATGGTCATTATGATGGCCAACAAGAAGAATATCATAGCATAAGCCCTTGCTAAAATCTTCTTTGAACGAGTGTGGGTACACTTTGGGATCCCACAGTCTATCATCTCAAATCGGGACAACAAGTTCTTCAGTACATTTTGGTCCAGTCTCTGGTTGATGCTGGACACTAAGCTCAATAAGTCCACAACTTTCCATGCCCAGATTGATGGCCAGATAGAGGTTGTCAACAGGATGATCGTACACATTCTGCGTATGTACAATTCAAAGCATCCACGCACATGGGATGAGAGCCTCCCCTATGTCTAGCACAACTATAACCGGGCTCTCCAGAACTCAACTGACCACAACCCTTTTCAGGTGGGCTTAGGATTCCAACCACTATGCCCTATTGATGTGGGCATGCCATTTATAGCTACTCAGGTAGATTCGACTCATGTTCGGTTCGAAACCGATAAGGCAAACAAATTCATTGAGCACATCCAACATATTTGCCAGCAGGTCCACGTTATTCTAGAGAAATCAAATGCCAAGTATAAGGAGCGACATGATCAACATCGGGTGCCACACAAGATTCAGGTGGGTGACAAAGTCTAGTTGCATTTGCAGAAGGAACGCCTTACCGGAGCCGATCGGAAACTTAGATCACTCCGATATGGTCCTTACACCATTACCAAGGTTGTGGGAGACAATGCATTTGAGCTCAACATTCCTCCATTCCTTTGCCTACACCCAGTGTTCAATGTAGATCGTCTTCAACCATACTTCCCACCATTGCTAGACACATCAGACATTGCAGAACAACTCACACCTATAGAGTTAAATCTAGATTGCATGGAATAAGCCACAACTGATCAGATCATGGACACGCAAATCAAGAACACCTGACAACAAAGGATCCAACTATATCATGTTGTCAAAGCAGACCAACTCCTTCACTAGAGCAAGTGGCTCACCAAGGACCAGGTTCAGTAGAAGTTTCCTCATCTCATGGAGGAACTCAACGCAATGGGGTCCATTGCTTCCTTAGGGGGGAGTAGGTGGATATTGGTGGCTGCCCGCCTATTCCACTTGGACCCCCACCATTGTTTCTTTCAGTTTTTCAGTTTCCTTATTTGTAGCACAATTTACTATTTTTGGCAGTTTTTTGGGTCATGAACTTCCGGAGCCGTTTTGAGGCCCTAAACGACATTTTTTGGGGAAAACTGGAGTTAACATGAGCCACTCAAAAGTTGTAGTCCTCAGATAGATCTTTCTAACGAGGTATTGTGCACGTCAAACAGAGATCGTATGCCAACGTTACTACCCCGAGAAGTTGATGTACCAATTTAGCCAAACGGGGCCCATAGTTTGGCACTTCATCACCTAGGGTTAGGTTTTTGGATGTTTAGGGTTTTCCATTATTTCTGAACAATAAATAGGCCTTTGAGCCTCATTGTAACACTGTTCAGAGGTATGTAGCCGCCACATCTCTTCTCAGAGATAAGCTACCATCGCCCGATTTAGTCTTAATTCCATTCTATTTGTAAGCATTTTTCAATATTTGATATTAATGAAATGAAGTGTTATTTCTATTGCATCTTTGTATTTATGGTTATATATGTAATTTGTTGCATTCCTGTGTAAATCTGGATCACTTATAGGCAAGCCATCACTCTCTATATTTCTTTCACCTAACAAGCCTCTATGAGGGTTCTTTAGCTGGTTTAATCTCTCCAAAACTTGATTAATTTCCAATTTTGATTGCAGCCTTCTCTAAGTCTTCCAGTGTTCTTCTTCACTGCCTTTGCACTCTCCTCCACCATCTCTGCGTGCATCCCTGCTCTCATGGCCCCTGCTTTCTCTCTCTGCCTATGCATTATGGTGTGAGAGAGTGCCCTTTTCTGTTGCGTATGCAAATGGAGTGTGTCCTATCAACGTACTAACTGTTTGTCTTCATCCCAGCTCCCTGCCAATCAACCACTCAAGACAACGCAACCCATTCTTCCTTTATGTTTTTGTCCTTTTCTCACTTATGGTTGGAGCTAAAGGACACTTGGGCTTGCCCTCTTCTCTTTAGTTAAATTTATTGCATAGTCAGCTGAATTAAAACCACTCAGTCAACTAGGACTGATGTTTAAAACAACCCATTCCTCAAGCAATCTCACTCCTCAAGAAATCTGGAATCTGTGTCCCTTTCTCTTAGCCTTTAATTAATTATGATTTATTTACAATGGAAAAACATTAACTAGGGGATGTCATGGATTGGCTAGATTCGAATCTTTCACCACTGAAACGAATCATAAAAAGGGGTCTTAAAACCTTTCAAGACCCTCATTCCAAAATCAAGAAGTATATCAATCCATGATGATCATAATGAATCCCTTCTATCCTTTTTATACATTCTCTTTGGGGTTTTTCCCTCCTAATTTCAATTTTGAGTGACTAGCAAGTGTCCCTCCATTTTCCCCTAAATTAACTATTATTCTCTAATGTTACCTAACAATGATTTCCCCCTTTTCAAATGACTATAGCTTACGAGGTTAAATAGGCTACTATGTTTGTCCTTGGGCAATTAATTTGAATAGGACATTATAGGACATTATAGGGTCAAATCTAGACGTGTTAGGATGCACCATAGAGTAAATAGTGAGATCATTTTGCAAAGGGTGTTTCTCCTTTCTCAAATAAGGAGTTTCATACATCAAGTTGATGTTTATCAAAATTGTGATATGTAACGATTAGACACCAAAGTGAGATAAATATGAGTTCATTATTATTAAAATGATAGACATGTAAATACATATTTATGTCTGTTGGATTCATATTCCAAGGTCTCTTGGACTCCTAACAACAATTCATATCTCTTACCACAAACAAAATCAATTAGGTGTCCAACATGCACTCCTTTAATTTGAACGGGTGTATGTGAGTCCAAGTAGAGAGTTGAGGATAATTGTCAATGGTTGAATGTGCTCTTTGAATCTTGTGGTTTTGGGATGACTACAAACAAAATGGATAGAAAAAGCTGATGTATTTTATTAAAAGGTGGGATGATATAAAACTTTGTTTGGTGGAGATGGTAGTCTAAACATGTGCATAAACTCTGGAACTAAACTCTAAGGCTTAGTTTTTCCCTAAACATTACCTAATTGGCTAGAAGTTGATGTCAAATTTTTTCTAATTGGATGTGATCTCAACTGGTGGTTTGAGGATGATTGCAAATTGTTGTCTAATAGACTCTGTAACTCTTCTACTAAATGGTATTGACGAAAGACCACAAACCAAATCATGTTCATGGAATATAACTCTAGCTCATGGATTTAGCTTTTGGGCTTTAGATTCGCTTTTTCATGCTCAATTGGTAGGACTTTGAAATCGAAATTTGAAGTTTGAATGACAATTATTGATATTATCTTCTCCCCTAGCTCAAGGCTCCGACTGCGGGCTTTAGATTCGCTTGTTCATGCTCAATTGATAGGACTTCAAAATTGAAATTTGAAGTGTGACTGGAAATCATTGATATTATATTTTCCCCATCAGATAGAAGGTGAGAAGATGAAAATAGTTTCACACTGTTTACCAGGATGAAGACCAAAAACTTTGATCTTCGATGTGGCCAACTTAATGAAGGTGTCATATTCTATCAAAATTTCACCCTTTTTCAATGCAAATTAATTAGTAAATTTACTAAGAAACTATTTGCAAGCTACCCATATTCTTGATTCTAAATGTGAGTTGATCTATACTTTTAGACTTTAAAGATTTCATAACTGTCTCAAAATAATAGAGTAAGCAAATGATGTTTCCAAATATGATTTTGACGCACCTCTAGCATAAATATCATCCATGATTTTGATTTTGATTCACATGTGTGAGTGAAAACCTATAAAACTTAAAATAGAGGATTTTATTACCATAAATAAGGTCTAGGCTCACAATATCCATTTTTCACATATACTACTAAAAGTCCAAAAGCTTTTTGTATTAAGGCCTCCACTGTGACCCAAAATACATCAATAACCATTGAGAACAAAAAAAAAACACCTTTGAATATAAATTAATATACACGCACTATAGCTTCTACGACCACCAAGGATCCGTTTCTCAGTGTTGACTCTTAACAATGTTGTATCTTATCTTGTCACTGATAAATTGGATGCCCTCGAACTGATCCATGTACATCGCCTCTGAATTATAGATATAAGGCCTAGGGTTTACTAACAAAACCTAGGTTTGTACAACTGTGTTCAATACATTTCCCACTCGTTTTCTACGGAAGAAATAACGGATGGTTTATTCACCACATGGATATGTCACACCTGGATATGTTCATATGAATTGCTAAATTTCGCTTCCCTCTGCTGAATCAGATGGTTGCAACAATCTCTCGTAGTTCACTACGACCTTTTGGATCGTCAAATTCGTCGGATGGTATGTGGATTTCAGGGGCTTTTGTTGTAAAATAAGTATTGGACTCAATTGAATTGGTAATGAAGGGGATCTGCGGTGGAGCTTCTTTTGTTGGATTTTGCACAGATATGGAACGACTAGTACATGTGCCAAGCACTTTAAAGGGAGCTTGGATTAAGAGGGCATAGAGGTGGAATTCACAGTTTGGTATAGCTCAAAAGCGATGTGCGTTTTCTATGGATTTTCACATGAATTGGCCCTGGTACAAGAGAGATATGAACCAATTTTTAAACACACCTCCAAAACCGGATATGGAAGCCCTCCTATCTGTCTTGTGGAGAAGAAATAAGGAGAACTCGCGAGGGTTTCATGATGTCTAAAAGGGCGTATAGGAGATAGGAAATGAGCATGGAAGAGTGCATAGATATATGCCTCAAATGTACAGGCAAAGAAATGACCTTAGAAAGGGCAGAAGGAATGCCAAACTTGATAAGGTGCATATCTAACAGACTCTAGAGAATGCTTAGTTCCAAAGTCACAAACCTGTTGTTTTGATGCAACTATGAGACACATCAATGACAAGTAAGAATGAGTTCCATTATCATCAAATTGATAGACATAGAAATTCGTGTTTATGAGCCTTAGATTTATTTTCCAAGGTTGTGGACTCTTGATGAGGGTTCATGTTTCCCACCATAACCTAGATGAATTAGGTATCTACTTGGATCCCTAGGAGATAGAAAACTAGATGGGATGGTGGTAAGAATAGGAAAAACAATGCCTTGGAATGAGTGATAGGAGATGGAGTTCTGGAAGATGATGTAGCGATGAGTCTCAATAATATTCAATCTCGTTAGTCTCCTTTTCTTCTAACATTTCCTCTTCTAACTTTGGCTCTTTTCCTTTTCTTTTGGAGTCACCAAATTTACCCTAAATGATGTCCCATCCTTGAGATTCAGAATTTTTTCCTTTGCTTTCTCTTGTTCTTTTTCTACTACCCTAGTAGATTGAATTCAAAAGAGCCTTTGGATTTTCTAGTTTTTCTTCTTATTCTTCAAGAGTTTCATATCTATGCAGGGATTTGGAAGTTGAGTTCTTTCAAGTTGAGATTACTTGGGTTGTTGCTTCCTGTGCCTCTTCGTAATTTATTGAATGTTTCTTTGTCATTGGTGTTTTGATAGAGAAGTGCTTGCTTTGAACATGTTGTGATTCTTGAGTACTTGGGCCAATTTTTGCAAAATGACCATATTGAATTCAAAGGAGCCTTTGGATTTTCTAGTTTTTCTTCTTGTTCTTCAAGAGTTTCGTATCTATTACAGGAGTTTGGAAGTTGAATTTTTTCATGTTGAGATTTCTTGTGCCTCTTTGTCATTTCTTGAATGTTTCTTTCTCACTAGTGTTTTGAATGAGTTGTGATTTTTGAGTACTTGGGCCAACTTTTGCAAAATGGCCATATTCATGCATTACACTTGAAGGGAATGTAGTGGAGACTTCGAATATGACTCTAACCTTCCATATTAAGTGGAATTGCTTCTAGAATACCTTTTATTAAGTCTACTTCCCCACAAATTCTAGCACGTGTATATTTCCAATTATATCTTTGGTCGATCAAGGAAGTGACCATCTTATCTCTAATATTTTTGAGGGTGGATTTGTCCCAAAAGAACTTAGGTAGGTGTGAAAGCCTAACCCATATAAGGGAAATTGACATTTCGACATTTGGATCAAAATCCATGGTTTAGTGGAAAGATACATTCCCTTAGAACCCATGAATTAAGGACCAGATCTGAGAATTTGTTCTCTCTCTTCTTTGTTGTCAATCAAAAACATGAAGAAGCTAATTCCATAGTAAACAAATTGAAAATAAGTATTAAAATTTTTCTGTGGCCCATGATACCTCAACTGCATGAGGGCTATGCCATAGGCCTGTGAACATTTGGACTAAGGTTTGTTCCAACAATAACTTATCTTTATGCTTGGCTTATGGGGTTGAGATGTCTAGGCTTAAGGATATCATGATACCTTTCAATTTAGCCCTCCCTGGGAATCCTTTGATATGATCTTCTATAAATTCGAAAAAGAGAGGTGATTCCTGAATCATGGAGGCAAGAATAATGGATCTCACATCCAACATCAATTCATGCAATGTGGAGAACGGATATCAAAATTTTAGAGGTGGTGGCTAGGGCATGGTGGAAAATCTTGTCTTCTTCTGAACATAAAGTAGTAGTATCGACAACTAGGGAAACCCTAGATGCAGTAAGAGCTCGACCTCAAGTTATATCTTCAAAATTACAAACTTGAAACACTAATGTGTTAATAAGGTTTTTAATAGGTATATACCTTTTTTTGCCATGTCTAATAAGAAATGTCAGACGTAGTGTACAACTCGTAATATTCAACACCCACAAGGTGTAATGCCCTAAATTATTTAATAAGTAAACTATTACTACTACACTACAAATAATAATAAGATAAAAACTACATATCTAATAACAAGGGAAAAACACACCTCTAAAAATAAGATATGGGAAAGGAAAAGTCAAGATGAAGAATTAAAAATGACAAGTGGATCTTAAAGATTGAGTTCTTTATGATGGATGGATTCTCTATAAGAAAGGTGAATAAGAATGACATCTTGACTTGGGGCAATAGGGTAAGAAAATATAGTATAGTAGACTAAGTGCTTGAGCATGGAAAAATCTAGAAGGATATGGTGTAGTTATCCCTATGGTTGGGTGGAGAGTCATCTCGCACACAATGCTTGCAGTCACCAGGATGAGGGATGTGCAACATATCATGAAATTGCTAGTAAGTGTATTCTTCACCTTGTAGGTAAGTTTATTACACCTTGTTTATGTGGATTTTTGAAAGAAACAAAATTTATTTTTCTCAATCATTATTATGAATTTTTATGTATTTGTTTAAGGTTGTAGATTTGGACATTTTTTTTAGGGTAGCACCATGAGGGATTTGAACTAGTGACCTATCGCAAGAAGTATCTTAACAGTGCACCCATTCACCATCAATCCAAAACCCCATTAGTGGTTGTAGATATGGAGATTACATGTGTAGATGAGTTGGTTTGTGTGGGGTTCAGTTCCTATCATGTCACTTGTTCAAATCTCATGGGGAGGGGTTGAGGGTTAGAGTCACCTGTGGAGGATAAAAATTGTCCCACGAGGCCTTCACACTAAACCGAGCCTCATACAATTATGATGACAACATCACATATGTGGACATATTGTTCTTCCATAAAACATTGGGTTTGGCCCTGACCTAGGCTTAGCTTAATTGAAAAAAAAAAAAAAAAAAAAAAACTAATATTCTTATCTAATGATTCTACAAGGCAAATACCTTTGAAAATTATGATACTATTCCTAAAACAATATGGGAGCACCTCATAAAAAAATATTTTGATGTTTTCATTGAAGGATTCCACAAAGAAAATCCATTTTTAAATTATGTTGTAAGTGTTCAAACCAATATTTAAATTTTTATGAGCTTGGAGAGAAGATTTTAGTTTTGTCATTTTGATGTGATTTTTTATTTATTATTTTTTATTTGAATGTCAAAAGTTATCTAGGAAGATGTCATATGTATTGAGGGACATGAATGTTTTATAATTATGAATATTACTAGCAATAAAGACATATCAAACAAAACCCAAATAATGAATTTGACCAACTTGGTAAATAAAGCAATCTTGTGTAAATTTTGATGCTTTTTTGTTTCATCATTATGTGAGATGCATGTAGGGACATTAATGTTTATGCCTATCTAAAGTTAAGAGGATGGATGTAAGGATGTAAATCAAGATGACTCCTTGTTTTGATGATGGATTCAGTTAGTAATTTGAAATGTCAACAATCAAGATGATTATTGTGGATTTTCTAAATATTTCCTAGGATGTTAATGTTTTATGTTTTATGACTTTAAATATAATTTGTTAATTTTCTAATAACATATCTCATTTGATTTTCATAGTAATTTATTTAATTCTCAAAAAATGTTTCATCTAGTAGTTTTTTTGTTTTTTTGAAAATCGTTGAAAATAAATATATTGGTATTTTGATTTTAAATAAAAATTGGTAATGGATAATAAATAGAAAATCAATCACAAAACACAACATAAATTTATGACCAACAAATTCTTTGTTATTTTCTATTATGATCACTGCTGACTCCAAATTGAAATATGTTAAAATTGGCAACTAAGGCCAAACTCCATGTGGGTCATTTTATTTATGGCAACTGATAATTTTCTTGGATCCCTCTCATTTTCTTGGATCCCTCTCATTGAGAGGTGTAGGATTGATCTAAAGATCATCCGATTTCGATAAGTATTCATGGAGTTATTAATTTATTTATGTTATAAAACAATTTGTCAAGGTCGGCCAACAACCAAATAAACCCCACATGTGCTCAACGTTTTAGTATAAAAGGAGATGACTTGAGAGTCATTTCACGCACACTTCTATCTTGATTTCTCTCCACTTGTCTTGGGCTTTAGTGGAAGAGAAATCTAGAAGTGGAAGCCCTAGATGTTGGAGGAAGAGAGGTTGCCCTAGACACACATGGAAGGCTGCCCTAGACGTAGATGTAAGGCTTCCCTAGACACACCTTCCAGGATTCCCTAGACACACATGGAAGGTTGCCCTAGACGCAGATAGAAGGCTGCCCTAACATAGACCTAAAGGCTGCCTTAACACAGACCTAAAGCAACCCTAACGCTGGATGCCCTACTGCAATCATAAGGTCTGAATATAATGCGAATTTGGAGCAAGGAAGACTGAGGCAGGTCCGAGTTTGTGGATTGTTTTGGGTGTGGATTTTAGAGAAGAAAAGTTGTAGCTCTTAGTCATTGCATGAGGCAAGAAGGATGGCTTGAGGTGACACATTGGAGCAGTCTTACCGTGCAAATCAGGCCGCAGACTAGTGGTGAGTTTCTTGATTGTTTTATGCATGATATTGGGGTGTATATCTCTGTTTATAGGGACACAGTAAGGGACTATTACAACAACTATTGGGAGAGAAAGGACCTCATAACTAGGAGACAGTCATCTCTAAGGACAACGAGGCAAATGGGGGTATTCTCCCTATACATTAGGCTTGTTAGTGTGCCCTAACCAGTCAAGTACATGCACAGAACCCTACGCAGAAATGAGCAGTAGCATGCAACGAATTGAGGGTTGTTTGTGGATTGATAGTTAGATGCATGGAACAACAAGGCAACTAGTACAATGGTTCTAATATATGGGACAACAAGGTACATAGTGCTTGCAAGATATATGGGACAACAAGGTACATAGTGTTGTCAAGATATATGGGACAACAAGGTACATGGTGTTGTATAGATACATGGGATAGCTGTGACATGGCAGCAAAGGCACATGGAAAACAGTAAGTATTGGGACAACAACAAGACATAGTGCTGCAATAGCAATTGGGATAGCAACAAGACATGGTGCTTCAATAGCAATTGGGACAGTAGTATGGTAAGCAAGGTGCAACAAGCACATGGTGGAAAAACAAGGTGTAGCAATGGCACACGAGGGTACATGATGCAGTACAGTGATGGGTACTGTCATGATTGACGAAGCATGATAAGATGCAACATTGTGATGATGGGTGCAACATGATGACAAGATGCAACACGATGATAAGTGAAGGAGTCACCTTGGAGAATCAGTTGAAGCAGCATGTCTTCAATTGATCTCATGTATCATCTTATTAGAGATGATCTATGCTCTTATCTAGATAAGTCAAAGTGTTGACTGCTGTTGTGAATGTACTCTCTCTCTCTCTCTCTTTGCTGAACTATTGAAGAACATATAAGAAGAATTGATCAAGGGTTTCCCCGCATTGGGGTTTGTCCCTGGGTAGTGCCACATCTTGTGTCCTCTTATCTTGGCTTGTATTTTGCGATTTATGTTTATGTTCTATCTGCAGTTTACTTTAATGCTGATGTGATTGCTAATCTGGAAAAGATATTGAGCTAACTATGAAAATTGAAATAAATTGATCTAAGCATAGAACATGCCTAAACTTAACATGGGATCAGAGCTGAGGTGAAGACAAAGCCCAATCAAGAGTGAAAGAGCAATCACCGAAGACAATTGAGAAAGGACAAAAGGATGAATGGGTTTCTCTTCCCTCTTGAAATTCACCGAGGGTGAAGTCGGAGCAGAGAATATTATCAAAGTGGTGCAACAGAAGCTTTTGATGGCCTACCTAAAGATCACTTCTATGGGAAGTTCAGATCTAAGGATGGAAGGAAAGGCAGTTCGGCCATTATGCGAAGGAGTGTCCCACTGGCAGGGACACATCACTTGATGATGATAACAATCATTCCAGGGACATTTTCAATGATCAGAGGAATGACAGGTAATGCAGGTCATCAAGGATACAACTGACCCTTCAATTAAAGCAAGGAACCCAGGTATGAAGAATCAAATGTTGTTTATGATAAGATAAAGAAGCATTATCTTATATTGGCCCTCTCCTTCAGATTCTTTGGGAATTTGGCTTATTGATTGTAGTACTTCAAGGCACCTCATCGGATAGAAGGGTGCTCTCTCGAATCTGGTAGAGATGGAAACAATCATGGGATTATACTTGGAGCCAATGCCACCTATTCGGAAAAGTGTGTAGGATGTTACTCCTCAATTGAATGAGGGTAACTCGATTCATTTACAGAATCTCCTTTATGTACTTGATCGCAAGAAGAACTTGGTGTCCATTTCGGCAATGGAAGTCAAAGGTTTCATGATGGCATTCATCGATGGAAAGATGACGACAGGGATGCCAGAATTCAAAGGGAGCATGAAGGTACATGTCTGAGATGTACTGAAGGAAAATATCACAAGGGGACCATTCCCCTCATGTAGCAGGTCCATAGGTTTGGAACAACTTGAGGAGTTTGAGATTCATGATCGGGAATCTCGTGTATACAGGTGGAAGAAACCCTTATATGGCTTGAAGCAAAACACCTTGGGCATAGAATGAGAAGATTGATAACTGTTTGATGAAGCTGAGATTCACTAGGAGTGAAACCGATCCAAACCATTGCTCGAAGGTTGTGGATGATAGACCTCTCATATTGGCACCTTCTGAGGATGACCTATTTATGATAGGTGCGGACCCTCTCACTTGTAGAAGTAAGAGGGAGCTGGATTCCGGATGTGGAATGGTAAATTGCAAGCTAGTGACTACCTCAAGGAGCTTAACTTTCAGAAGTTATATGGTGGTGATGATGGACCAGATTTGGCAAATGCCTCTGAGTTTCATAAACTCATTTGCATTGATGTCCTTGGTGAACTTCTGTTCGGATATATGTTTTGCAGTTAGCATGGTGAGCTCATATTTTGTTGAGCCTCACTGGATTGGTGCCAAGAATCTTCTGAGATATCTTTGGGGCACAATCTCTCATGGATTGAGATACAGTGTCAGAAATATGAAACTGCACGATTATTCGAATGCTGACTGTGCAGGCAGTGTGGAGGATAACTAGAGCACTTCTCAGTGCTGGTTCTCTTTGGATTCTACTTTAATATCATGGATGAGAAGAAGTAGAATTCAGTTGCTATAAGCACTGCCGAGACCGAATACATAGCTACGAGCAATGTTTTAAAATTCCGCCGATTCGAAACGGAAACGGCCGTGTTGATCCATTTCAATGCCCAAAATTGTGACTCGGTGGAGGAAATGGTTCGGGAGGCTGAGTCATGGCTGACTCGGCCAACTTGACCATTTCCATATTGACTTGGCGGAGTCATAACCTACGGCCTGTAACTCCATCAAAACAGCGATTTGTCATTTTTTTAATGAAATTTTGAAGTGTTTGCTGATTGGTTTGGACTCCAATGTGTTTTATGAATTAGTTAAATGCTATTTGGGTTCCATTTCCCCCTCCCAAACCCTATTTAACACACTCAAATTCTCTCATTCTCTTATAGCCATCTCATGCATTTGAGTGAGAACTTCTTTGAGAGTTATCGAGCAATTCTTGAGCTTGTTTTTGGAGCAGCAATGAGGAGTCTTGGGCAAGCATTGTAGCTGGAGTGAGGAGTTTCTTGGGCAGCCATTTGGAGCAGCATTGAGGCGTTGATTCTTGGAGCAAGCTTGAGGATGCAGTTTGTGCCTAGAGGTATTTTTTTCACCTCTACAAATTTGTTTTTGCTTATTAAATTTTAGTTACATATCTAGAAAGTCTAGAGAGTGTTTTTTGTCAAAGAAATGAACATTGAATCAATGTTTTTTTTTTTTTTTTTTTTCATT
>APFE030156907.1:0-15057 GCA_000404065.3 Pinus taeda
TTTTATTAATAAAATAAATAAATATATTTTATTGTTCTACTTAATAAATAAGGTATTAATTAATACTTTTAGAAACTAATTCATTTTCTTGCATAGACATTTATATGATTAAATTAGTACATATACTAGTGCATTGCCTGCAATGCATGTGTATGTAGCTATCATACACACGTCTCGTAAGCATGCTAATAATCAGTGACTCAAGTTGGGTCATTACAGTTCTCTTTCGACGCAAAATTTGTATATGATTTTGTTATGAAATCCTTCTCATTTCAAATACAAGAGTTCTCTTCCCTCTTAACGATTTAGGTTTGATTTCTAGTGCATAAGGTTACTCATAATATTATTGGTCTCTAATTAAGATTTGCAGTAAGATATTTTGATATTTTTATAATATTACTCGTATTTTTGGTGTGTAGGTTGTCCTTTGTTGGCCATCGACACATTTTGGGGTTGCAAATTGGTGTCTCCATCGGATGTTTTTCCTTTCTTGTTTCCTTTTTATTAGTTTTGTTGTTTTCTCTTGTGATTCTTTTCTACTATTACATTTTCTTTCACATTTGTGAGCATGGCCATGCTAATTTGTGGTTTGATAATTTTTTTTTCTTAACTGGTATTCTTTCTATTCTTTTTACTTCTTTTTTTGTTTGTTTGTTTTTTTTTTTTTAATGTGGGTTTGGGGGTGAGGGTGGAGCAAATAAACTAGTCATTTCAACCTATGCTGTTGGTTTAGCTCCAAAAGTGTGGGCTAAGGCAATGGAGGTATGTATTAAGGAATTTACTTGTTTACTAGTATATAAATTTTTCCTTGTTAATTTAACTCATTTATTACTTCATAAGTATCTCATTTGTTTAAATTTAAATGCAATGAAGGTTAAGTAAGGGGGAGGAACACCGATGAAATGACTGAATATCTGTATGTGAGAGAGATGTGGGGCACTATATCAAAGGTAGAGCAATGACATAGAGGTTGAGTTATCTTTTGCGGTAGAGGGTAAGTTTCTTCTTTTGTTTTTGTTTTTCCACTTCTATGGATCTTTTTTTTTGCATTTGTGAGCATGGCCTCCTTGGTTTGATGGTAAACCATGTCAAATATCCCAAATAGTAGTAACAATGGCATCCTCAAATGTGCCCATCTAGAAAAGTTATTCAATCAAATTAGACAAGAGATATGTGGACTACTCAACCCCATGAGAAGATGTGCAAGTCAACCCTCCTTCACAGGTGCATGGATATGTTTGTCACTCAACCCCCAAATGGGCAATCTTCAGGTGAATGCATGGGATCATTTGCAAATAATCATTTTCTAGAGAATAATATACAGTAAATGATGGATCATATCAAGTTGTAACTAAATACAATGTGCCAAGTGCAAATGCCAAAATAGGCGCCCTTAATCATCATAAACAATGTGCATAAAATTTGAACCATGAACCCATCTTCCCCAAACTAGTTGTTGGTTTTCAAATATGTGGGTAAGGTATGCTAGACGTTTATATTTTAAACACCTTTAATCACCTCAAATAGGTTTATCTTCTTCTTCTATGAAGAAGTATTGTCTAGGCTATCACTTATTATGATGGTTGCTACTGGAAGATTAAACTAATGCTACAGGCACCTACTGTAGATCATATTTATTACTATAGCATGATAAGAAACAATTTTACATTTTCCATACAAGATCTCTAAATCATATTTATTACTATAGCATGATAAGAAACAATTTTACATTTTCCATACAAGATCTCTAACCTCCCTTTCAAGTAGGACTGACTTGGAACAAACAAATTTGAAACTGGAATCATTAGCAGACCAATTCAAGGGCTAGCTATAACATAAATAATATTGTTGTAGGGTGCTACAATTGTGGATTAGTGTTTCATCCTCTAGCGGCCTTAGATGTTTTTTATCAAGAGGAAGACCATTTTGAAATAATCTCTTGCGCTATGACTATAATAAGCTCATGGGCACGTCCACTGTTTAAAACCTCTCAACATAAGCTTACGACAAATAAGCCCCTCTTAACATTTCATTTATTCGTAGTCCTCAAAATAGATTAGGGCTCATCTTTCAAAGTTTTGAATACAAGCAAAGCCAAAATAAATTCGTGGATGTCTTTTCACTGTGAATAGCTTGCTTTTTGGCAATGTCTTATTGAATTTTGCTTTTGTTTTGCAAGAGTTCTTTGTTCTTGCCTTGATTTTTTTGCATTTGAGATGTATGACTTGGGGTTAACACTTTTAGAATTTTTGAAAGTTCCTTACAACAATACTCCTCGACTATCAACTATGACATATCTCAAGATTTTGATGTTTGTGGTACTGTAACGCTCTTACGATTTCCTTTTTATGTTATTTTTTTAGATTCCAATTCCATAACGACCCAAAACTTCTCACTAAGGTGATGCATGAACACGATTGAATTGCAGGCCTGGAGAACTATTCTAGACCCACATTGATAGCTCTACAACCCTAAAATAGTGGCAGATTGGTGTTACCCTGGCTATTAAAACCAACTACTTTGAGCTCTGTGTAATTAGGGACATGCTTTCATCTTTTCCACTTGCTGTTTGAAGGTGAAAGAACTTGCAACTTTGTTAACAGTAAGTATGACACCCAAAGAAACAACACTAAAATTTGAAGTAGGAACCACAAAAAAGGCCTCTATCAAGAAGAATAATGATGCCATTAGGTTGTGTCCTATATAAATGATTTACCAATCCAATGCCCCTTCCAAACTCAGACACATTCAAACTCATACATAGGTGAATCTACTTGAATGCATTTATAAATGAACCCTTCCTCCTTTTGATACTATTTTTGCTAGCATCACTTTAGGGCCAAACCCTAAGGTTATTACTTTATAAATATGGTTGTTTACTTAGAGAGGTATTTCTTCTACATAGGTTGGCTTTCTTCAACTTGTTTTGTTTTTTCTTTTCTTTAGTCTTGTTTTTATTCTGAGTTTAATTTTGAATTAGCCTTTCAAATAAGCTGCCATGCCTGTTGTCACATTCATAATTGTCAGTATCAAATTCTACTTGGAAATGTTCTTATGGAAAAGGATTTCCTCCATGCTTTAAAAAAAAAGCAAGGCCAAAGTTGATTCATATCCTATTGTGTTAAGGAAACTTCTCTTACAGATTTTGGCATGGAACTATCCCAAAATGTTGCCAAAATGTTGATGTGGCTCCTTGTTCAAGAAAGGAAACAAGGGCAGAGCATCTCCTTCATGAATGCACCAAGACCTCTAACATAGAGTGATCTCCGCTATGTTGGTGTTTGTAGCTTGGGTAGGTACTTTTGCATAGGCCTAAGTGTTTGGGTGTACAGAAGCCACATAATACACCCTTAGACCTTAACAATTACTTTAGTAATTAAAGTAATTCTTTTTCATAAGATAAAAGTGATTTTAATGTAATGAAATGCAAAGGTTCTTTGCAAATAGTAGGCAAGATCAAAATCTCAATCCTCAATTTCAAGTGAGTTGAGTTCAAATTTCAACTGTCAATCACTTTGGAGATTAGGGTTGCGGATTCAGTGAGCAAATCAAGCTTATAAAAGAAGAGCTAAGGAGAGGAGAAGATACAACAATAGTGAACACAAGATTTCAACTGTCAATCACTTTGGAGATTAGGGTTGCGGATTAAGTGAACAACTCAAGCTTATAAAAGAAGAGCTAAGGGGAGGAGAAGATACAACAATAGTGAACACAAGATTGAAAGGATATTTCAGTGATTGAGTGGAAAATGACTTCCATTCAGGTATGCCAAGTTTGAGGAATGTGCAAGGGTGATGCATGAGCATTCAAGCCTAGTCAGCGATGTGATGGCATGATTACATGTTGTGACTAACAAAGGGTTGGAAGACAAGAGTTTAGTTAATTTTATTTATTTAAATGTGTGAGAGTGTTTATTTATTCTCGAATATGAGAAAAAAGGTATAGTGGCTAAGTGATCCTCCTTGTGTGGAGATCATGCCAAACAATGAGATTTATTTGGTTTGAATAGGATATGAGGAATTTGAAAGCTTGATTTAGCGTTTGTTTAGAAAAGAGTGGAGTTGAAGAGATTCTTTGGGGGAGAGAGAGAGATTTCTTGATCTGAACCAAAATTGGTTCTTGAATCCATTCTTGTATAAAATATGATTTTATTTTCATAATTCAGAAGCTAGCGAGAGGAAGGATAGAGAGGTTCGTTAAGTTAGAGTCGAGTAAGAGAAAGAAATGATTCAAGATAGAACAGGGTCCTTTTATTGATGTAGTCAAGCTAGAGGGCGAGACTCTGTAAATATTACTATATTGAATAAATGATTCAGTGTGTGTGTTAATGGGCCGTTTGTATTGAAATCCTTTGCTTTTCTCTGTACATTTGCCCGCAGAACAAACTAAGCATTCTTCTTTGTTTTATGCCCTGAAGTTATAAATCGTAGTGTTCATAGTATAATTGGGGTCCTTAGTGTAAAGAACAATGTTTGGGTCGCTTTTAAAACCAGTCATCGATCCAAGATTAGATAGAGGAACCATTGAAGAAACAACAAAAAAAACCCGAAGTAAAGAGGTGGATGAAAGGATAAAGGGAAGGCACAGTGGCCGTTGGATCTCTAAGATCAACGGACCAGATCTAATCGGGCTGAGTAGAGCCACTTTATCACATCGGCGAAATTCATGTGTATGCGGCAGACTTCAGGCCTTAAGCCTATGCAATGAGCGATCGTCGATATATTGCATTGGTAGAAGTCTGTGTGGATGGACCGGACCCTAACCACTTGCCAACTCTGATTGCGACATTGGGATATAACGTGGACCGTTGGATCATATACTTGATCAATGATGAAGATTAATTCGCATCAGAATGTTTCATTGATGGGTGAACTAACCTCGGGCACAAGCGATCGCCGATTGCGATCAGTGGAGTGATCGCATCGCATCACAACATTCAATGATACTTTATTGGTGGAGGAGTAATGCGTCATGTGAAGCAAGCAGACGTGACAAAGTTATAGATGCGGGTTCATAATATTTGAGGTCTGGCTTAAGTGTTTGGAGCCGGTTTTTCCCGTGTATTCTGTGTGTTTCGATAAAGTTATGTTGTTCTGGGTTTAAAGAAGAAAGCACGCAAATAACGCTTCCGATAGTGTTATATGAGCATAGTGTACAAGTCCGGCGTTATTGCAAATCGAAAGTGGAAGGGTTCATGAGTAGTGTGACCGCGGATATTCGATACCCGATTGCGATAAAGGCATACATTGATAATTGTGCACAGGCTGTATGATGGGCGGAAGAGGTATATTTTATAATGAATTTCTATTATAAAGGGTTTGTAATGGATCAAAGCGCCGATAGAAGGTTTTTATGGTTGAGTCGAATATAACCATAGATAAGTGTGGGATTGGTTATGTATGCGGGCTTAAGGTTTAATGGAGGTTTAAGGTGCGGCATTAAGGATAATAGAGGGGCCTTAGAACCATTATTCAATTAAGAAGATTTGACTTGGTTTCTGAGTTAAAATTCCTGGGGATATTGGAATTCTGTGTATTCGCCCATTTCCTGCGTCATTAGTGGTACCAGAGCTAGATCAATGCTCTGTAGAGATTGGTTTGGAAATTGAATTTTAATTCCAGCATATGTATAATTGCACTGAAGTGAATTTAATACAAATGGGGATCAGACTACAAAGGACACTGATATCAGAATGGGGGAAGCAGTGAATCTCTGATGAAGGTTTGGTAAGAATGTTTATTTTGATGGTTTTGCAGAGATGTGTTTTGAACGTGTAAAGAGCAACAAGGAATTGAAATTTCAAAGGAGAAGATGTTATCCTTTCAGGAAAATGAAATTTCCGTGTAAGTTGATTGCATGATTGATTTGATTTAAAAGGTAAATTGGAGTGAAAGGTTTAGAATTTAAAGTTAAATTGAAGAGTGAATGAAGATTACGCAAAGTATTGTTGAAGGTGATGATATTGATGATTGAAAGAACAAAGATTGGGTTTAATAGGAATGAAAGAAGAACCACTACAAGGAATGAATTTTGGAATTTATAGGAGCAAGACAGGATTTTCTTACAAACAGGTTTTCAGAAGGAATTGGTAGTGTCTGTCATGAATTGGTAAATATAATTGAAATTCAGATCTAATCTTAATTGATCTTGAAAGCTAAAGAGTCCATTGTGAAAAGTAAGAGGAAAAATAGTTGCTGACTGTATGAAGGCTTTTGAATGGAAATTTTAAATGAAATAGTGATCAGATGAATCATTTGGCGAAGATTTAGTTGATGGAGTGGGAATTAGTTTTAAGACATCTTTGAAGAAATATTGCAGGTTTGAAAGGTACTTTGATGTATCTTGAGACAAGATTGTGCAGGTCAGTGGAAGCAGTGGAATTGTTGAAAATGAGTTGTACCAGCATCATAGCATATGAGCTATGTCAGATGAGTAAAGGTGACAGTACCCGACAGTAAATGAAATTACTGAATGAAAGAAGGAAGTGAGCAATTGAAGACGCAAAGCTTAAAGCAAGGAGTGTTCAAGAGAAGCTGAGAACAACTTCCAACTGTGGTTGGTAGAAGTTGTTGAGGCAGCTCCACAATTGTGATTGTGTATAGGGGATAACAATTCCAGCAAGAGGAGCGTTGGGTAGAATTATTAGTCAGTGAAAGGTTCGAGGAAAGAACCAATAGGTGCCAGAAGGCTAAACTTAGGAAAGTTTGGTGAGGCATGAAGGAGACTTGTTACAGATGAAAAAGGCTAGTTGCAGCTCACTAGTGAACAAGGAAAGTTCACCAGAGGAAGAAATGGAATTGACTATTGATAGTCATGATAGGGGTACAGGGGAAAGTCACAGACAAAGGAAAAAGAGTGCCGAAGCAGTTGGACTCAAAGTAATGAGTAAAGAAGAAAGGAACATAGAGTTGGCTGAGATGAAGGCAGAACTCAGTCGTTTGAAGAAGATGGTATTGAAAGGAATTACAGAAAAGTGGAAACAAGGATTTTATGTGGGAAAAAGAATTAAATGGTCTATCGGAGAATTGTTTGTTGAGAAATTAATACTCCAAACAGTTGAGAATGAAAGAGTAGAATACATCTGTGAACTAGAGAAAGGATCTCTCCTTGGGGAAGGAGATAGTGATGACAGTGATGAAGAACTGATCTATGCAGATCAGAATGAGAGGAATGTGCTAGTAGCATCCTCACAGACAAGAGGATCTCATATTTTTGGGATTAACTATTTCTGTGAATGTAAAATTTTAGGTATGCAGCCTAATGAATTTGAACCTGTGTATGAAAAGGTGAAAGAGGCAGCGGCAAGACAAACACAAAAGGAGATGCATAGAGACTTTCAAGACTTCAATTGGTGGAGTAAATTAAAAGGTATGGCTGAATGGTTGTGTCTTTTTTTAGTAAAAGCATATTGGATCATATTTGAAGGAATTTTAGCATGGATAGAAGATCAATGGGAAATGGAAACAGGAAAGGAAACAAATGCATTGCAGATTTGTGAGTGAAGAAAAGGAAAGCTGACACAGAGAACTTAGTTGAAGAAGTTAAGTCAAGGAAACCTTTGAAAGATCAAAGTCTTATCAGAGAAGAGGAAGAGACATTGTTGTCTTATTTGGATAAACTGAGAGTTGGAGGAAGTTGTGTAGAACAGAAAGGTATTCTACAAACTTATGATGAAGTTGCCAAGCATAGTCAAGAAGTTGCAGTCCGAGAAGTTTTTTTTAATGAGGAAGAAGTCAGAGATGTTGAGGAAGAATCTCTCAATAACTTAGTGAACTATCAGAATAGTTCAGAGAAGCATGAGGAGCTGATCACTGAGGCTTCAAATGAAGAGCCTTGTATTTTTGAAACTGACATGTTGTGTATGTTTCCAGGTTTGATAGGTGATGAACAACAATTGGACAATGTGCTTATGCATGTTGATGAAGAAGTGAGATTACTGGAAGAGATGGCTGAAACAGAAAGATATTTTGAGCATGTATTTAATAATCTTGAGAATGATGGTATTGACAGGGAAATTGTCATGATTAAAGAAACTGAAGATAAGAAAATGAAAGTTTGTGATGGTAACTAGAATGAAATATCTTCAGTAGAGAATCAAAATGAAAGTATTATAGAAATTGTGAAGCAATATATGATGATGTTGACAGATGCAGAAGTTCAGGAATTCTGTGATTTTAAAGTGGATTATTTTTATGGATCTATAAACCATGAAGAAGCTTTAGAAAACCGGAATTTTGTTTCTGTTGTAGGAGAAGATAAAATAACATCATTTTGTTGCAATGGTATAAGTAGAGAGGATGAAAGGATACTTCATAATGATATGCTCCAAGAAATTCTAGCTATTGAATTGTTGAATGATAGTCTTGTGTTAGAACAAGGAACACCATATAACACAGAGGAAAGTGTGGAAATGAAAATTGATGACAATTTCATAACTTATGCAGAAGGACAGTATAAAGATTTGATGGCAGAATTACCTATGGAAAGTGAAAACCGTAGTTATTTTGAATCTGACAATTGTGATGGAAATTTTCTTTATACAGGAAGGAGTCATATGCAAATGACATGCTTATTGAATATGAAGGAATTTGTATTTTTCTGGGAAGGTTATTAGATGAACCTGATAACATAGAGGAAAGGATTATCTTTAATGATAATTGAAGGGAAGTTGTAGAATACAAGCAACAGTTTGTAAATGACAGAGGTGAAGAAGAATTGGACATAATTTTTATAATTTATATGGTAAAGGAGAATGTACAGCAGACAGATGTCAAACGAGTTCAGTTAAGAACAAATGGTAAGGAGGAAATTGAGAAATTGTGGAAGATGAAGTCAGTGAAGAAGAGGGACAACAAGAAAGAGAAATTAACAAAAGAAATTTGTATCAGCAAGGAAAGAGGACAACAACAAAATAAGATTTGGAGTCCTGGAGGAACAAAAGTGACAGTGGCAGAAGAATTGAATCCGTAGCATGATGAAAGTGATGACCAATTACAAATTATAGTTTGGGACGTTGGACGACCAACAGAAGAAACACATGACCAGGAGGTCATGAAAGCTTTCAACTTTGGAAGTCTAATGCATGAGCATTTAGGCCTAGTCAGCAATGTGATGGCATGATCACATGTGACTAACAAAGGGTTGGAAGACAAGAGTTTAGTTAATTTTATTTATTTAAATGTGTGAGAGTGTTTATTTATTGTCGAATATGAGAAAAAGGGTATAGTGGCTGAGTGATCCTCCCTGTGTGGAGATCAGGCCAAACAGTTAGATTTATTTGGTTTGAATAAGATATGAGGAATTTGAAAGCTTAATTTAGCGTTTGTTTAGAAAAGAGTGGAGTTGAAGAGATTCTTTGGGGGAGGGTGAGAGATTTCTGGATCTGAACCGAAATTGGTTCATGAATCCATTCTTGTATAAAATATGATTTTATTTTCATAATTCAGAAGCTGGTGAGAGGAAGGATAGAGAGGTTCGCTAAGTTAGAGTCGAGTAAGATAAAGCAAGGATTCAAGATAGAACAGGGTCCTTTTATTGTTGTAGTCAAGCCAGAGGGCGAGACTCTGTAAATATTACTATATTGAATAAATGATTCAGTGCGTGTGTTAATGGGCTGTTTATATTGAAATCCTTTACTTTTCTCTGTACATTCGCCTGCGGAACAAACTAAGCATTCTTCTCTATTTTTACGCCCTGAAGTTATAAATCGTAGTGTTCAAAGTATAATTGGGGTCATTAGTGTAAAGAACAATGTTTGAGCCGCTTTTAAAACCAGTCGTCGATCCAAGAATAAATAAAGGAACCATTGAAGAAACAACGAAAAAACCCGAAGTAAAGAGGCGGATGAAAGGATAAAGGGAAGGCACAGTGGTTTTTGGATCTCTAAGATCAACGGACCAGATCTAATCAGGCCGAGCAGAGCCACTTATCAACGAAATTCTTGTGTATGCGACAGACTTCAGGCCTTCAGGCCTTAAGCCTATGCGACGAGCGATCGCCCATCTATCGCATCGGTGGAAGTCTGTGTGGATGGACCGGACCCTAACCACTTGCCAACTCCGATTGCGACATTGCGATATGACGTTGACCATTGGATCATATACTTGATCTCTAAGATCAACGGACCAGATCTAATCAGGCCGAGCAAAGCCACTTATTGACGAAATTCTTGTGTATGCGACAGACTTCAGGCCTTAAGCCTATGCGACGAGCGATCGTCGATATATCGCATCGGTGGAAGTCTGTGTGGATGGACCAGACCCTAACCGCTTGCCAACTCCGATTGCGACATTGCGATATGACGTTGACCATTGGATCATATACTTGATCAACGACGAAGATTAATTCACATCGGAATGTTTCATTGATGGGTGAACTAACGTCGGGCATAAGCGATCGTCGATTGCGATTAGTGGAGTGATCACATCGCAACATTCAGTGATACTTTATCGGCGGAGGAGTAATGCGTCATGCGAAGGAAGCGGACCTGACAAATTTATAAATGCGGGTTTATAATATTTGATGTCTGGCTTAAGTGTTTAGAGCAGGTTTTCCTATGTATTCCGTGTGTTTCGGTAAAGTTATGTTGTTCTGGGTTTAAAGAAGAAAGCACGCAAATAACGCTTCTGATAGTGTTATATGAGCATAGTTTACAAGTCCAGCGTTATCGCAAATCGGAAGTGGAAGGGTTCATGAGTAGTGTGACTGCAGAGAGTCGATACCCGATTGTGATAACGGCATACATTGATAATTGTGCAGAGGCCGTACGATGGGCAGAAAAGGTATGTTTTGTAATGAATTTCTATTATAAAGGGTTTGTAATGGATCAAAGCGCCGATAGAAGGTTTTTATGGGTTGAGTCGAATATAACCATAGATAAGTGTGGGGTTGGTTATGTATGCGGGCTTAAGGTTTAATGGAGGCTTAAGGTGCGGTTTTAAGGATAATAGAGGGGCCTTAGAACCATTATTCAATTAAGAAGATTTGACTCGGTTTTTGAGTTAAAATTCCTGGGGATATTGGAATTTTGTGTATTCACCCATTTCCTGCGTCAAAGGGTGTAGCAAGGGAGATCCAAATCAGCCAAGGCAGATTGAGGACTAATCTAGGGCTTGATCAGGTGGATCAGATTTAGGTTATTGTTGTATTTGTAGTTTTCTCAGTGCGTCATTATCCTAGTAAGAGAGCCTCAGTAGGTTTTGAATTATTGATTAAGAACTGATTTGATTGGGAAAAAAACTTGTGTAATGTGTGATTGAGATTGGTTGTGCTTTTGCTGAATATTTTTTTGTCTATGCTAAGACCTTAGTTGTGCTTTTATTCAATAGATGTGTGATAAATTTGCTAGGAATTATTTTTAGGTTGCTTGGTTCTGAAATTAACAAAGTATCGTAGTTGAAACTTTGAGAAATCGATCTCAGAATCACCAGGCGCTAGGTTCGTTTAGTGATTGGAAGGGTAAGGTTCAACCAACGACCATACAAGGCATAATTCTTAGTTTGCATGTTGAGAATTCAATGCATAAGAGAAATTAATTTCTACAATGTGCGGGGTTAGTGGTTGGATGATTGAGTGATTTTTTTTTTTAAAAGTGGTTGCCAGGGCAACCACGACCAATTTGTTGATAGATCTATCAGGCACCACAGAGAATGGTGTGAGTCAAGACCACGAGGGACGTGGTAATCACATAGGTTGAATTGGCAGTAGTAGAGGTAGAGGGTGAGGTCGATTGGGACACAAGTGTAGCATACAGTGGCTAGTCGAGCTAACAATCAAAATAGTAACCTAAAGTTGTCGGCAAGACAACTTTGATGGGCCGTGTAAGTGAGGAAGCAGATGGGTGTCGAAGAAGTTTGTAGCCGTCGCTAAATCTGTGTCAAGGTTGTATGGGGCAAGGAAAACCAATCATCGAAGACAACAGTCATCGGGTCGAGAGGAAAAGGCCAACAATTTCCGTTAGATCCAACAAGGCCGACGATAGAGGTCGACGATAGAACTGATAGTTGACAAGAGAGTTGCGATCGTACAATCCATATGGTGCTGTAGACTGGTCAAAACATAGTCGTTCCAACAAGGAGAGTCGTGTTGCAAGGGAATGTAGTAGTCAACCATAGATTGACAGAAGTCTCAGAGGTGCCGCCGTTAAGAGTGCAAAGTTTATAAAAGTGTGATACAAGGGTGGAGAGTTGCATAAGCATGGTGCCAGATTGCAATATAATGAGCAGTGATGGGTGGTCACCTCTTAGAGGGAGATCATACCAGTTGGCGGGCAGGAGCAATAGTGATAACAATGCAGGAAGTCCATAGAGTAGTTGTACTCATATAGTTTGTATGAGAGCCACATATCAACCTAGTGTACAAAGGTTGGAGAGTGCATCTAATTTCACCCTTGGGAAGGTGAAGGTTTCATTGATTATCCTGGTGAATGTCATATGGGAGTTTGCTAACACCAAACTCACCCTACCGACATATGCTGCAAAAGTGGTCACCTATAACCAAAAGGGTGTGAAATCTAGGAGAATTATCTTGGATGTGGTGAAGGATCATGTGATTCCTCACCCCTATTTGATAAGAAGACAAGGGAGATGTGGGAGGCTCTGATGAAGCTTTATTAGAGTTATAACACAAACGGAAAAATGGTACTGAGAGAGAAACTCAAGAACACCAAGATGACCAGATTAGATACCGTGACCAATTATTTGACCAAGATCACATAGGTATGTGATGAGTTGGCAACAATTGGTGTGGTCGTGATAGAGGATGAAATGGTAAGGATGACCTTGAATGACCTTGAATGGACTCACTAATGGAATCCTTTCATGAAAGGCATCTTTGCACAAGAGCATCATCTTTGACCTCAATGTTCTTAGGACATTGTGTTCTGATTGTGCAGATTAATGCAATGCTCATGTTATGGTTGTAACTGTTTGTGCTCTGAATGTTTGGCTCCCCTGGTTATCAGTTGTTGTCCTCATGCAAATTTACTCCATATTTATTAAGTCACCTGTCATAGTATTATAGTTCACTGGTCGATAAAAATGCTGTTATGATGGCGCTCCCAAGAATGATTGAACTGTCTTTCAACTTATTCCTTACAGTTTAGTCTTTCCACTACTTGTAAACATGGATATTTTCAATTTTGAGGGTTTATATGTTCCTTCGTTGTGAAGGAAAATGTGTTTTTTTAATGCTCCAAATATAATTAACAAACGGGGTTTATGTTGTGTAGGTCAGGCATTGTGCTATTGAACAAAATCCATCATGTGGGGATAGTATACCCAAAATCTATGACCATTCCTATCATATAACGTGGATTGCAGAAAAGTAGAGCTATTTTTTTCCTCGTTATACTTATACAATGGAGATTGGGATCTATTTTTAAGTGGAGATTAAGGCATGAAATGCAAGTTGCAAGTGGAGCAGACAAGAGGTAAGTGAACCGCTGAGTGCATGTGTTACCTGTTTTGTGCTCTTAGGACATTGTGTTCTCATTGTGCAGATTCATGCAAAGCTCATGTCATGGTTGTAACTGTCTGTGCTCTGAAAGGTTGGCTCCCTTGCTTGTCAGTTGTTGTCCTCATGAAAATTTACTCCATACTTATTAAGTCATCTATCACAGTGTTATAGTTCATTGGTCAATAAAAATGCTATTATGATGGCCCTCCCAAGAATGATTGGACTGCCTTTCAATTTATTCCTTACAGTCCTGTCTTTCCACTACTTGTAAACTAGACAATTTATTCCTTACAGTCTTGTCTTTCCACTACTTGTAAACATAGATATTTTCAATTTTGAGGGTTTATATGTCTTTCAACTTATTTCTTGCAGTGCAGTCTTTCCACTACTTATAAACATGGATATTTTCAATTTTGAGGGTTGATATGTTCCTTCATTTTGAATATTCAATTTGAGGGTTTATATGTTCCTTCATTGTGAAGGAAAATGTGTTTTTTAATGCTCCAGATATTATTAACAAACAAGATTTATGTTGTGCAAGTCAAGCATCGTGCGCTATTGAACAAAATCCATCATGTGGGCATAGTATACCCAAAATCTATGACCATTTTGATGACTTATGATGAGACTTGGCGCAACAAACAGTCCATGCCCAATCATAGTATACCCAAAATCTATGACCTGTTTGACGACTTATGATGAGACTTGGCGCAACAAACAGTCCATGCCCAATGATATCAAAATCTTCTATTTCATGATATCAAAATATTCTTATCTATGACCAGTTTGACGATTATGATGAGACTTGGCGCAACAAACAGTCCATGCCCAATGATATCAAAATCTTCTATTTCATGATATCAAAATATTCTATTCTTCTATTTCATGATATCAAAATCTTCTATTCATGAAAAAGAAAAAGGAGGGTTTCATATAAAGATGAAGCCACTCAAATTAGTCTTCCTGACAAAAAGGTGAAAGCTATTGTTGAGAAACTGGCTAGGGATAGGTCACTGAAAGAACCACCAGTTTGTATCTTTTCAGGGCATAATCTGGGTATCTCTCATCTCAAGCAAGGAGGGTTTCATATAAAGATGGAAGCCACTCAGAAAAAGGTGAAAGCTATTGTTGAGAAACTGGCTAGGGATAGGTCATAGAAAGAACCAACAATTTGTATCTTTTCAGGGCATAATCTGGGTATTTCTCATCTCAAGCGTTCTTGTGATAACATGCCATTGAAGATAATGGGTCCTAACATTTTTACTAGAAAGTGCATGGTGAAGATGTTTCGGAAGTGATAAAGGTTTCTATTCATCAATGTACTTCAAAAGAGCTTCAAGACAAAATGATATGAAGGAGCTGGAACAATGTTAAAGAGGACAAGCCTACAAGGATATGGAAGCAACAAAATGTGAAGTGAAACCTGTAGTGCATGTCAAACAAAACCTGCCAAAAGTGGCTGAGAATATTATGGGCGAATAATCTTCTGATAAATGTCAAAGTAGCACAACAACAGAGAAGGGACAAGAGTTAGAAGACACTACAGAATTAGATTCAAAGTCATATCATTCTCCTAAAAACACGGAAACAGGAGAGAGAAGG
>APFE030156914.1:0-11104 GCA_000404065.3 Pinus taeda
GGTAGCAAAGCTAAGAGGTAAGTTTCTACCAAGTAATTATTATCAAACCTTATTCAGACAAATGTAGAATCTTAGACAGAGGTCTATGACAGTGAGAGAATATATAGAGGAATTCTATAAGGTAAGTATAGGAGTTGGACAAAATCATGATACAGATGAGAAGGTGGCTAGATATGTGAATGGTCTTAGGATGGACCTTCAAGATGAGATAAGTACATTGTCTCCTAAAACAGTAGAATAACCTTATCATATGGTACTGAAAGCTAAAGAAAAACTCATGAGGAAGCAGTTTGCTAGAGGAAGAGGTACTTTCCATCGAAAAGGAAGTCAAGGAGGTAGAGGATGACCTACAACACTTAAAGATGTAGCTAGCAGCAACTCAAATGAGCATGCAGCGACAGAAGGTGATGCAGGTGGCAGAGGGAGTTTTTCTAGAGGAAGAGGAGGCAAATGCAAAGGAAGAGAATTAAGATGTTACAGGTGTAACAAACTGGGACACAGAGCTTTTGAGTGCCCAGAGATCGTAGGAAAAAGTTAGAGGAATGAAATTGTTGTTCAAGTTGAGGAAGAAGCAGTAGCAGTGACAAAAGAAGAAAATGTACTAGAGAGAGGAGAATATTTGGTAGTCAATAAAGTTTTGCTCAAGCTAGCAAAGAAGATAGTTGAACCATCACAAATAAAGACTTTGTTTAGAACACTGTGTAAGGTTCAAGGGAAATGCTGTCATATGATCATTGATAGTGGCAACACTGATAATTTTGTCTCTACAGAAGTGGTGGAGGAATTGAAGTTGAAGACAATGAGACATCCAACACCTTATAAGGTGTCATGGTTACAAAAGGGACATCAACTGTTAGTGAATGAACAGTGTGAAGTGGAGTTGTAGTTGGGCGAATATAAGGATAAAATTTTATGTGATGTGATGCCCATGGATGTGTGTCACATATTGCTTGGAAGAGCTTAGAAATATGATAGAGGAGCTATGCATGATGCGAAAAGAAACACCTACAAGTTTGGGAAAGATGGTATCAATCATATATTGCTCCCTATGGGAGAAGAGGATGCCTCAGGAAAGAAGGCTCATCCAAAATCTCTATTACTAGGAGGAAAGGAATACTTACAACAGATTGAAGAGAATGGGGTAAATTTTGTTGTAATTTGTAAGCCCGAGGTAATAATGACTTCTACTAAAGTTTCTAATTTACCCACTGAAATTCAAGAAATGTTGGACAACTATTGTGATATCATTGTTGATGATTTTCCTAATGTATTATGACCCATTAGAAGAATTAGCCATCATATAAATTTGATTCCTTGAGAAAATCTACCAAACCAAGCAGCTTACACAATTAATCCCATAGAAAATGAAGAGGTTAGAAAGGAAATTTAGGAACTGCTTGAAAAAAGATTGATCAAAGAAAGTTTGAGTCATTGTGTAGTACCAACATTGTTGAGTCCAAAGAAATATGGAGGTTGGAGAATGTGTATTTATTCAAGAACCATCAATAAAATCACAATCAGGTACATATTTCCTTTACCTAGAATTGAAGATTTGTTGGATTGTTTGAGTGGAGCAAAGTATTTTACAAAATTAGACCTTAAGAGTGGGTATCATCAGATAAGTATAAGAGAAGGAGATGATTGGAAAACTGCTTTTAAGACAAATGAAGGATTGTATGAATGGAGAGTAATGCCTTTTGGGTTGTCAAATGCACCAAGTACGTTTATGGAACTCATGAATGAAGTTCTTAAAGAGTTTATTGGTAAATTTGTAATAGTATATTTGGACGATATATTAATTTACAGCAGGTCTAAGGAGGAGCACATGAGACACCTAAATTATGTCTTACAAAGGTTACAACAAGATAAATTATTGCTGAATTTGAAGAAATGATCATTCATGAAAGAGGAACTAGTGTATTTGGGTTTTGTTGTTTCTGCTGAAGGATTGAAGATGTATCCAGAAAAGATCAAGGCAATCATGGAATGGAATTCACTTAAAAGTATCTTTGAGGTAAGAAGTTTTCATGGTCTTGCTAGTTTTTATAGGAAATTGATAAGGAATTTTAGTAAGATCAATGCTCCTATTCTTGAGACTATAAAGAAGGATAACAAACCATTTAGATGGACTGCTAAAGCCAAAAGGAATTTTCAACTGTTGAAGAAGAATATCACTGAAAAACCTATTTTGCTTCTGCCTGATTTTAGTAAACCTTTCCAAGTGAAATTTGATGCCAATGGAGAAGCTATTGGAGGAGTTTTAAGTCAGGAAGACATACCTATATCTTATTTTAGTGAAAAGATGAATGATTCAAAGAAGAAGTATTCTTCTTATGATAAAGAGTTTTATGTAGTTGTGCAGTCATTGAAGAAGTGGAGACATTATCTAATGTCAAAAGAGTTCATATTTTATTCAAACAACCATGCATTGCAGCATATTATGCAGCAACCAAAGTGAAACTAGAAACATGCCTAATGGATAGTGTATCTTCAAGGTTTCCATTTTGTCTTGAAGCACATAATTGGCCAATCAAACAAAGTTGTAGATGCTTTAAGTAGGAGAAATACATTATTTCTAGAGAGTCAAATTCAAGTATTGGGTTTTGATTTTCTTAAAGAATTGTATGAGATAGATTTAGATTTTAAAGAGGCTTTTGAAGCTTGTAAGAATACTTTTTTGATGGATAGGAATAAATGGTCGGATTATTTCTTACAAGATGGATTATTGTTTAAGAGAAATCAGTTTTGTATACCAAATTGCTGTATGAGGGAGAACTTAATCAAAGAGAAACATAGTGGTGGACTTGTAGGACATTTTGGTATAAATAAGACTTATGAACAGTTGAACAGATTTTATTTTTGGCCGAAAATGAGATCTGAAGTGGAAAAGTATGTGAAAACTTCCAAAGTCTGTCAGTATGCAGAGGGAAGAAGCCAAAAAACAAGTTTGTATGTTCCATTACCAGTTCCAAATAGGCCTTGCGATATGGTAAGTATGGATTTTGTTTTGGGTTTACCAAAGACTCAAAGAGGAAATGATTCAATTTTTGTTGTAGTGGAAAGATTTTTGTTGTAAGATTGCATGGGTTAGCTAAGAGTATTGTCTCAAATAGGGATTCCAAATTTGTTGGACATTTCTGGAGGACACTATGGAAAAAGTTGCGAACTAAACTAAGATTTAGTTTTGCCTATCATCCATAGACTGATGGACATACTAAAGTTGTGAATAGGAGTTTGTGTAATCTTTTAAGGAGTCTTACTACAAAAAATCCAAAGAAGTGGGATCAAGTATTGGCACTGGTTGAATATGCATATAATGACTCACCTACCAAAAGTATAGGACATAGTCCATTCCATATAGTTTATGGAATGCATCCAAGAGGAGTGTCTAAGTTAAGAAACTTGGGAAAAAATGAGATGAGAAGTGCAGAGGGAGAAGATTTTGCTTCAGAAATACAAGAAATACATGAACAAGTGAAACAACAGCTACAGGATGGAAACATCAAGTACAAAAATAGTGCAGACATGAGAAGAAGAGAAGTGAACTTTGAAGTTGAAAATTTGGTCATAGCACACCTAAGGAAGGAAAAATTTCCAAATAAGGAGTATAACAAATTGAAGTTCAAGAAAATTGGACCATGCAGAGTATTAAGGAAATTTTCTACAAATGCATATGAAATTGAATTACCCCCTGATGTTGGAATATCTCCAATTTTCAATGTTGCTGATCTGTACAAGTATGAAGGTGAAATTGCAAAAGATACAGAAGAAGACCAAGAGACACAGGAAATTGACTGGGTAAAACAATTACCTACAACAAAGGAATTACAACTAGAAAGGATTTTAGACAATAAAGCGATGAAGAAAACTGGAGGATAGGAGTACTTTCAGTATTCGGCCAAATGGAAGGATTAGCCAATTGTTGAAGCTACTTGGGTAACGAAAAACTTGCTACAAAAATTGGGTAGTTCTGTAGAAGAACTCATGGACAAGAGCCGATGAAGAATTTTGTCCTCAGGAGTCTTATGCAGAAGCATGAGACTTGGAGGAAAAAGGCTTCAAACTTATTCTAGAAATACAAAAACATTTACAAGCAAATGAGTGTGATCCTTTAGCCATCAATTTCCATGTTTTTTCTAGTTAACTATAGAGCTAGAATATAGGATTTGATCATGATGTAATAAGTTTTAGTTAGTTAACTGTAGTGGAGATTCTCGAGGAGAATGTCTCGCAGAACAGATAGGATTAATAAATTTTAGCCTTTGAATTAGGATCTAGTTGTTAGGATGAACCAGTACTTATGTAATTTTCATGCTATTGTAAAGGGATTTTGACTGTTGAAGAAATTTGGCTTCCTTGGAGCGAATTCAGTTGATTTAGAAGATTTAGTTCTGTGTATGTGTGATAAATTCTCTATCAAATCCCGAAGGATAATCTCCTTTGAAATCTCTGTTTTATTGTGAAATTTGAGGTTTAGATGGTGTTTTATGAAATTAGATGGAATTGTATTAATTGTGGTAAATACTGTGGTTTTCTTTTTATTTGAGTTTATCATAAAACCTGAGTATATTAAGTGGAAGTTCAAGATTGTGGAGGAAGACCATAGATAGAGGCTGAGGCAGATCAACATTGTTCGGGTGCGGAGGTTAACTGATCGTTAACAAGCCGAAGAGGTTTGAAGAAACCGTGGGTAGATTTCGGGCGGACGAAAGACCGTAAGTGGTATTTCCCCTTCAGCTCCGATTCCATACATATTGTGCCACGTAGTATAGAGGAGAGAGAGAGAAGCCACTTATCAGGCCCATTTCCAATGCGTAGATTTGCCGACCGATATGTGTGTGGCCCATTAGATCTGTTGATGTGAGATCAACGATTGGCATAGGTGGAGCAGGTTTGAGGTCAGGGAGCGTTGTGACCATTGGATCTTGGATAAGATCAATGGTGTAGAAAGGGTCAACAACAATTATAAACACAGTTATATAATATTTGAAATCTAGCCTTTTGTGTTGGCACGTTGTTTTCAGTGTAATTCTATGTATTTCCGGTAAAGGGTTGCGACCCCGATTTATAAAGAAAATTGATTAAGTTGTGTGATTCTGGGTTTAAAAAAAAACCATATCTCAAATTTTATTAAACTAAGTTTTGTATTGCCGTCGGGTGCGGTATGGTGATAGTTTAATGAACCTCTGTGATTTTTGGAAGCCCACTGACTTAGTGAAGCTCTAAAGGTTATCGGTGGTTGACAAAGACTCCAAGGAATGAGTAATTACACCCGGAAGCAGAAGTAGAAGATATAATCTCACAGTTCGAGAGATTATCATTCCTTCTTGTAATCATACCGCCATCAGTGTATCAGTGTACCCCACAAATATCCCCAACTCTATTTTTGTCTCAAGCTTCTTCCATGCATCTTTGATAACATAGAAATTTACCAATGACCCAAAAATCCTAAGGTGACCAACATCTGGCCTCTTACTGGAATAAGCCTCTTGTAGTGTATTCATCTCATGTATATGATGTGGGATATGGTTCTGAACATAAACTGATGTGTTGCATGCCGCAACCCACAAGTGAACTGGTAGGCACTGATCATGCAGCATCTCCCTCCCTCACTGCCTCTACTATGCTTGTGCTATTCCTCTCAACCAATCAATTTTGCTGAGGATTATGTGGTGTCATAAACTCTCGTTTATTCCCTTCCATTGCATAGATGTTCTTAAACTCATTTGAGACATACGCACCACCATTATCACTTTGTAGAGATTTAACCCTCTTTCACGACACTTCCTCCACCAATGCTTTAAACTCACAAAACTTTGTGAAGGTTTTATCCTTTTCTTCATGAAAAATATCCAAAATTTATGAGAATAATCATCAACAAATATAACATAATACTTGTGTTTTGTCATGGATGTTGTCGAGAATGGTCCACACACATCTGAAGGGACTCACTCTAAAATAGTCTCTTCTCAACTGTCCCTGTCATGAAAAGAAGACTTTGTGTATTTTCCAAAGTACATCCCTTGTATGTATCAAATTTATCAAGCGTACCTTTGGGAAGTCCGATAGAGGCATGTTGCAATATCATCAAAGCCCCATGATGCATGTGGCCCAATCGCCTTTCCTATAACTTGCCAAAGTCTTAGCTCTGCACCCTTTGTTATTTTGTGCTCAAAGAAGCACATTCCTCTACCTCTAACTAATAGAGATTCTTCACCTAAATCACTATCTTCTTTACTTGACCCATGGCTATGTGTTGACAGAATGCCTTTACTTTCAAGAATATCACATCATGGCATATATCCTCAAGTATGGAAATGAATACCTAGTTCTTCTTTAGCCCAGAAACATACATAACATCCCTTAAGGTGAGTGGAGCCCCATGATCCCTCTGAAAAGAAATTATGCACAATGTAGTAAACTATACTTCCCATCATCCCTCATCTCCATATACATATGGAGATCTTTCTCCTACAGGTCATTGAATAACTCTTTGTCACAAGTAATATGGAATGGAGCTTCCTGTCTAAGTACCATACGCTTCCCATCATTGATGACAGAATGAGTGAAATGAGGGAAAAGTCCAATTTGAATTAAGAGTCCAAAGCCTCACTTTCTGCTCCTCTTGAGGAATTCTTCTTAGACTTCTTCAATGGACAATTTGTAGCAAAATGGCCCGACTCATGACGATGAAAGCAGTTAACTTTTGTCATGTCTTTCTTCTTAGCTCCATGAAAAGAATTTGATTTGGAATGGGAATCTTTCCCTTTCCCCTTCTTTGCCTTAATCATTAAGTCACAGTTCTCTTCATCATCAGTCTTTGATTATCCCTATTGATCTCCTCCTGCATCAAATCTGACCACAGTTGTTCCCAATCTGGCAGCTTCTCCTGACCATTGACAGAGTTTTGACAACTTTTCCAACTCTTTGGGAGTTCTAGAAGATCAGGACTCACCATATCATCCTCGAAAACAATGATTCCAACACTTCCAAGTTCATCATGACATTGAGTGAACTTGGTCAAGTATTTTGGAATAGCCTGGCCTTTCTCAATTTTGATTTTTCAAAGTTTGTCCTTTAGTGCCAATTTCCTTTGGTAACTTATGTTATGATACTAGTCTACTAATTATTTCCACATAGCATACATGGTTTCCTTTGCATGGAGACTCGAGAAAATGTGATCTTGAACTCCCTCAAAGATTATCCGACTCACCTTTGCCACAAAATTTTTCCATTTGGAAAACTTTTGTGCATCCGATACTATTGGATTAGGAATTTCTTGATCAACAAATTCCTTCAAGCCATTATTCTCTAGCACCACCTCCATTCTGTCCCTCCAGTATATAAGTTCAAGTTTCCTTCCAAGGCATACTTGAGCCGCAAACCATAGGACACCATCTGTTGATCCTCAAGTATGAATTGCAAATTCAAATTTCACCTATAACACAAAACCCAAAACTTCGAAATCTCCTCTAATATACTGTTCTCAGCTCCGATACCATGTAGAATTTCCTGTAGTTTCAGAAGCTCATGTGATTTAATAAGCACAGGACAAGAATATACTTCTACTTTCAACCAACAAAAGCCAATATATTGATAAAAACAATATGAACAAGAAGAAGATAAATTAATGGCACATAACACAAGATTTATCTGGGGAAAGCCACTGCTCAAAACAATGATATTTGCATTGCTTGCATTAGAAATATGAGTGAATATACAAAGTTTGTTTTCACTAGAACAATTCCACACAAGTATGTTCAACTCTCTCAGCTCACAAGCTAGCTCTTGACTAACACTTAGCCAATTCTGAAGCTCTACAAGCTCCTAATCTCTTGTGTAATTCCTACGATGAATAGCCCGTATTTAAAGGAAACTCATGCTTCCAAAACTATGCTATCCATACATAGGATCAATCTCTGATGCGTGCATGATATTTACACTCAAATAAATAATACATCTCATAATACATTGTCGTTTGATTGTAGTCTCAACTACGACTTTCTAAGAATTGACATGCATAAGTTTTTGATGAGGGAATCTTCAGTTAACTAGAGTGACACATGTTGATGCAATAGTGCACCAACTAAATATTAACTCTCTATTAGTTCTAGAAACAATTTGGAACTAATGTAACTAAACTTAACTCAATAAACTGGGTGATCTAATTTCCAACTCAATTTAAACTCATACTAGACCACTAAAATTTAGGGAGAACATATATATGACTACAGAAAGAATTCCAACTCAAAGTTCCTACGCTAATTAAGTTAATTAAACTTAATTAACTATTTACAAGTTGCTGTGAGAATAGAATTTGATTTTAATTCTTGGTTTAATTCCAGGACAAATTAAATTGGAAATTCTTGTTGTCATTTCTCAATAGACCACACAATTGGTGGTTTGGGCAATCCATACCATCATAGACTGCCCTATTGTTTAACTATTTGGTGGGAGTGGGTATCACTCTTTCTCCAATGATTTAGAGGTGATGCGAGGCACACTATCCACCCTAAAAATTTCCCATAGTTTAACTGTCGCTCTACCAACTTAGGCCAAACACCAAACCTTCCACCATTTTTCAAAGATCCAATTATAACACCAAGTTTAGCTCTGCAATGTGTGAATTTTTTTCTACTAGATTTTATCTATAATAAATTTGGATCCAAGGGGTCATTTTACTTTCATACACCATTTTAAAGCTCTCTTTCAACTCTATCCATTTGAGCAGTTTTCAAGAGCTATTGAGATGATATTGTAAACTAGAAGTAGCTCCAAAGGATCTCTTCTTTTATCAATCTTCTTTCACCCAAATTTTATTGTTTCATCAATGTAACCTTATGTCTAACATTCTCCCCCTTGGGAGTTGATGGAAACACCAAAAATGCAATTATAAAATAAAATTGTACTTCTCTTACTTCTACTCCATTTGGAACCCTTCCCCCTTTGGTGTACTTCTCTACCTTTGACATCAATGGAAAAGGAAATAATATGCTCCCCCTACGACTTAGCTCTTCCTATCTTGTTGATCATATGGACCTAGTATCTTTGTTTTGATATGTGAAGTGCTTTCTAGTTTAACCTCTTCCTCTTTAGGAATATCTAGTGGACGGAGGTAAGAGGAACTTCTCCCAATCTTTAGGTTAAGTGCTAAAATTGATCCCTTGGAATATATTTGATGAATATATCAACAAACTACCCTTTTGTAGGTGCATACTCCATTTGACAACCTGACTTGCAACTTTTTCTCTTAGGATGTGATAGTTAATTGTAATATGCTTTGTCTATGAGTGGAATATAGGGTTCTTGGACATGTTGATTGCACTTGTATTATCACAGATGATTAGTATAGGTTGATATTATAACACTTGTACATCTTGTAAATTATTATTTATCCATAATAGTCGAGTACAACATGAAACCGATGTTATATATTTTGATTCAATAGTAGAGAGACAAAATGATGTTTGCTTCTTTCTCAACCATGAAACAAGGAATTCATCAATAAAGAAAGTGCCATGACTAATTGTTGGCATTATGATACATATGTTTCACTTGATGGCAACCCTCTCATCTCAGATGATAAATTATAGTGCAGCAAAGTTATTTTCTGGTTCACGGACTTTCACGCAGAGAAAATTTCACGCACTTTCATGCACAAAAAGTTCCTTTCATGAAGAGAAAAGTTCACGCACTTTCATGCAAAGAAAAGTTCCTTTCATGCAGAGAAAAGTTCACACACTTTTATGCAGAGAAAAGTTCCTTTCACGCAGAGAAAAGTTCACGCACTTTCATGCAGAGAAAATTTCCTTTCATGAAAAGAAAAGTTCACTCACTTTCATGCAGAGAAAAGTTTCTTTCATGCAGAGAAAAGTTCATGCACTTTCATGCAGAGAAAAGCGCACGCACATGGGAAATCTTATGGTTGGTTCATGGTATTAGTCCGACAGTTTTTGATCCTACGGTTTTAGTCCATGGTATTGCATCCAAAAGTGTTGATCCCAAGTATTGGGTCCATGGTATTGAATTGTTATGGTTTTTGGCCCGTGGTATTGTGAAAGGCATAAGGCTATAAAAGATGAAGGAGATCATTTGGCAAGGCATCTTCTGAATTATTAAATATCTGATAAAGTGCTAGATCTGGAATACTATGATTGGGTTATGGTGCAGATCTGGATTTGAATGAAGAAGGAACTTGAGCACAAGGAGAAGGATAAGTTCTATTGATGGGTCAAAATCTTAAGGTTGGAATAGTGGTATCTCTATATGATTTTGATCTGTGATATGTGGTGCACGCTTGATCTATAAATCTGATAATCTGGGTTAACTAATATTTGAATGTTTGAAAGAATGAATTTATAGATCTGTACACAGGTCTCTGAATAGTGAAGTAGCGTACATCTCTTGATTTATGTACTAGTTGCTTCTATTTATTGCTACAGTGTTCTGGTTTCAGAAGTGGGATGTGATTACTGTTATTATGATCTGGGTACAATCGTCAGAGAAGTGTTTATTTTGATTCAGTTTTGATTGGTGAAAAGGTGATTGGTTGATGAAAAAATTCTTGATGTTTGATTGATGTTATTTGTGGATCCAGTCTAAAAATTTATAAAACGTGGTCCCTGGAAGGAAGAGAAGGTTGTAGTCTTCTGCAGGTAGCAGCCTGCGTACTAGTATCTCAACTAGTACAAGAACTAAGGGGGTTGTATCTCCCTTCCAGGAGAAGCTGGAAAATGAGAGAGGGTTGTAGCTCTCTGAAGGTAGCAGCCTGCGTACTGGTAAAGGACTCCACTAGTACAAAATCATTGTAAAAAGAAGTTTCTAATTGAAAAGATAGAGACATATTGCAGCAGGTGGTTTTCACCCACATTAGGTTTCCACCTTATATCTTGTGTTCTTGAGTGCGATTGTCTTCTGCTCTATTTTTTTATTCCTGGTTACTGTTTATATGATCCTGATGCACAGATTAATGTTCATCATCTGTAGAATATTTTAAATTATAAGTCTGTATGTTATATGAGGGTTTCCTTATCTGTAGTTGCATATATACGCGGTTTTCTCTAACTGAAGTAGCGTATATGTTCTGGGTTTGAAAAAGAAAATA
>APFE030156916.1:0-16005 GCA_000404065.3 Pinus taeda
TATACTAACATATTATCTTCCTTTAATAAACATTCATACATATAGTTAGTTATTAATTTAATAACTTATGACCATTAAAATTATATATTTATTCATTTATTCTTATTTTAACCTAACATACTATTTTTTGGAATATGAATGGAATTAGTATTACTATATTAATAACATAAAGATATTTAATTAAATAAATTACTTAGGATACTATTCAATTTACCTAATTTTACTTATTTCTAGAAATAAAATTATATTAATAATAAAAATATTAAATTTATTAAAAAATTACTTAGGATACTATTCAATTTACCTAATTTTACTTATTTCTAGAAATAAAATTAAAGTAATATTATAAAAATAATAGAAATATTAAATTTATTAATATAATTTTTACCTTGGTCCAAGGGTCAATAATAGCCGTTTTGTAGCCGTTGGAGTCTCTGCTCTGCTATTTAACATGCTAGGTCAGATCTGTCTTCAACTTGTCCTGACGATGAACCACACTAGTTGGTTCGAAACGCATTGACAAAAGTCTTTCTCATGTGATTTACGCCGAAGCTCTTCTTACAACTATGATGGATCACAGAAGCCTCAATTCTACAATTAAAACTATGTTTATTTCTTAAAAGAATGTGTGAATTTTTGTTGAAAAGTTTAAATTTTTAATTAATTCTGTTGTGATTTTGTATTGTATATTATGTGTATTTTGAATTAATTTGAATAAGTGTATAGAGTTTGTGAATTTTAAAATGATTTAAATATATTGAAATTCAATAAATGTATTTGATTGTATCACATTTAAATTTTATAATTTTCAATTGCATAGTAAGCTATGCTTTCACCAATACTTGGTGATTTTGCATGAAATGTTTAGAGATAATAAATTGACAATTTATGTTTTACAATAGCATAAGATAATGAAAGTAGTTGGAAATTTGATGTTTGAGAGACATGGACACTTGAAAAAAATAAAAAAAATTGGTGTTTGTTTGATGTTATAATTTTATATTGTGTATTAAACTATATTTGTTTATAAAAAAAAGATGTGTTATTTTTTCTTGAAATGTTTAAATTTTTATTTAATTGTGTTGTGATTTTTGTATGGGATATTATATATATTTTGAATTGATTTGAACACGTTTGAAATTTGTGTATTTTAAAATAATTTAAATACACATTGAAATTTGATGTTTGGGGGAGTGACTTGTTAAAAAAATGTGTTTGATTGTATGACATTTAATTATGTAATTTTAAATTGCATATCCACCTATCCTTTGAGTTGGTACTTTTGAGATTTTTCCTAAAATGTTTAGATATAATAACTTGACACTCACATTTAAAAAAAAAAAAATGTGGGATATTTTCTTATAATGTTTAAATTTTTAATTAATTCTCTTGTTATTTATGTGTGGAATATTAACTATATTTTGAATCAATTTGAAAACTTGTGTAAAATCAGTGTATTTTAAGATAATTTTTGAAATATGAAATATGATGTTTTCGTAAAGTGAATTGTTAAAAAAAAAAAAAAATTGTATTTGATTGTATGACATTTAATTCTATAATTTTAAATTGCATATTCAACAATCTTTTCCCCAATAATTTCACATTTTTCCATTAAATGTTTAGATATAATAAATAAACACTCTTTCTTCTACAATAGTTTAAAATAATGAGAGCACTTGGAAATTTGAGGTTTTATACTCAAAACATTTAAAAAATTTGTATTGTGTTTGTATGATATTCTAATTTGATTTGTATATTAAACTATATCTTAAAAAAAAATTGCTTGATATTTTCTAGAAATGTTTAAATTTTTAGTTAATTCACTAGTGAATTTTTATGTCATCTTAGATCTACTTTGAATTAATTTCTTAGTTAATTCACTAGTGAATTTTTATGTAATCTTATATCTACTTTGAATTAATTTCAACTTTAAATTTAAAATACATTGAAATTTCATGTTTTGGGGGTTTGACTTGTGAAAAGAAGTTTAGATATAATAAATTAGCAGTGTGTGTTCTACAAATGTTTAAAATAATGTAAGCACCTGGAAATTAGAGAAACCAACATTTAAAAAAAATTGTATTGTATTTTTAATGATATTATGATTTTTTTATTGTGTATTAAACTACATTTGTTTATAAAAAGAATGGGCTAATTTTTATTGAAATGTTTAAATTTTTAATTTATTGTAATGTGATTTTTGTATGCTATATTATATGTATTTTGAATTAATTTGAATACACTTGTGTAGGATTTTTGTATTTCAAAATAATACAAATATATTGAAATTTGATGTTTTTGGGAGTGACTTGTAAAAAACCAAATCTCATTTGATTGTATGACATTCAATTCTATAATTTAAAATTATATATTCATTTATGCTTACCCCAATAGTTTGATCTTTTTAAAAAAATTGTATTGTATTTTTAATGATATTATGATTTTTTTTTTATTGTATATTAAACTACATTTGTTTATAAAAAGAATGGGTGAATTTTCCTTGAAATGTTTAAATTTTTAATTTATTGTAATGTGATTTTTGTATGCTATATTATATGTATTTTGAAATAATTTGAATACACTTGTGTAGGATTTTTGTATTTCAAAATAATACAAATACATTGAAACTTGATGTTTTTGGGAGTGACTTGGCAAAAAACAAATCTCATTTGATTGTATGACATTCAATTCTATAATTTAAAATTATATATTCATTTATGCTTACCCCAATAGTTTGATCTTTTTAAGAAAATTGTATTGCATTTTTAATGATATTATGATTTCTTTTATTGTATATTAAACTACATTTGTTTATAAAAAGAATGGGTGAATTTTCCTTGAAATGTTTAAATTTTTAATTTATCCTAATGTGATTTTTGTATGCTATATTATATGTATTTTGAATTAATTTGAATACACTTGTGTAGGATTTTTGTATTTCAAAATAATACAAATACATTGAAATTTGATGTTTTTGGGAGTGACTAGTAAAAAAACAAATCTCATTTGATTGTATGACATTCAATTCTATAATTTGAAATTATATATTCATTTATGCTTACCCCAATAGTGTGATCTTTTCATGAAATTTTTAGATATAATAAATTAATGCTTTCTATTGAATTAATGTAAGTACTTAGAAATTTGATGTCAAAATTTTAAAATTTTATATTTTATTTGTATGATATTATAGGTTTATATTGTGTATTTAACTCTATTTCTTTATAATAATAATAAAAATGTGTGAGTTTTTATTGACATGCTTTAATTTTTAACTAATTATGTCGAGAGTCTTGTATGCTATATTACATGTGTTTTGAATTACGCTGAATACATGTGTGTAGAATTTGTGTATTTTGAAATAATTTAAATACATTGAAATTTGATGTGTAGGGGGTGACTTGTAAAAAAAATAAAAATGTATTTGATTGTGACACATTTAATTCTATACTTTTAAATTGATGCTTTCCCCAATACTTTCACATTTTTCATGAACTCTTTAGATATAATAAATATATAATTTGATTATTTTAATTAAAATTATTTGTTTGTACATATTAATGACCATTGTTTTATCCCCTCATGGAGGTGGATATCAAGAGTGCCCATAAGGTTCGGAGGCTATCTCACCACCTCATTGCTTCATATTTCAATTCAAGAGGGTTGGTGGGGTGGCCAACCCAACCTATTCACCAAACATGTGAGCATTTCTTGTTAAGTTGAAGAATATGGAAAGTCTTCACTGTAGTCTCTCTCAACTTGTTTTATGATGTCTTACATGCTTCCCTCCTAGTAGGTGGGATTATTTGTGGGGTCTTTCAACATCTAGGGGTTTGTGCACAGCGAGTTTCATGTAGCCACTAGGAATTGGTTTAGTTTTGTTTGTTCTTTGGACTAGTCTATGGATTAGTAGTTTGGGGCTAGAGATGGGCAATTAATGGGTAACTTTGACTCTGCCAATGAGACTTGTCATTGGAAATCGTGGCTTCTTCTAGAGTTGGTGTTGTTGTTGTTGTTTTGAGCTCGCCCTCTTCAAGTTTGGAGTTAGTGAATTTAACTATCCTTTTAGTGCACACATTTCTATTGGTCTTGATTGTATTGGATATAGTCCACTATGCAGCACAATGTTTAGGAGTGGTTGAGGTTACCCACTAGTGGTTGTTGGAAATTGTTTGAAGCCCTATCCTACCCAAGGTATTATGTTCTAATGTGTTGTTCTAGATTAATTTATCCCGGGCTTGCTTTACTCCTTGTATTACCCTTCCTTTTGGCCTCCTCGAGAGTCTTAATTTGTGTTGTCCTTACAGCATTTAGATATCCCCCCCAATATTTGTGATGAGATTGGCCATCTCTCTACCCTTAATTTTAAAAGTAGAAGTTTCTTATTAAAATCTAATTTTATCGTAACTTGTAAGTAATATATAATTGAATTTATTTATTTTTTCAATGTGACGTTATAGAGATTTGTGTTGAAAAAAATCCATATTGTAAGGCCAAAACCTTTACATTTTCCACTCTTCCTCCTGCTTTTGAGATTGACCACAGCCCAAACCCTCCAACTAGTTCCCCATCAAACAAATGCTTCAATCCCTTCCCAACTAAATATTTTCCAAAAAACCCCCAAACTACCAACATATTTACATTCCATTTTCCCTTATATTTCTATTTTGATCTAGAATGACTTCTTGTGTTTCTTGGAGATTTTTGTTTTTCCCTTTCTTCCCAACTTGAATCCAATGCACATTTTTTGCAAATTTCAGCTAGTGGTTCTTCCTTAAATGCAAGGTACTTTAAGGTATTTTTCCTCAAATATTTGTCATCCACCTTATGTGCCCCATAATTTTCACTTCAGCAAGATAGGTAATCCATTCTCCAAGAGGGGTTTTTTGTTTTTCTATGAAAGTTGCATTCAAGGAATCCTCATTAGCAAGACGAGGATCCACATTGGCAAGTGAATTTTGGCTCTTAAATACTTTTTCCCCCACTGCAGTTTCTTGCACTCAATGTGCTTCTTTCACGACTTCTCGTTCTTTCTTTCTGTGAAGGTCTTCTTCTTTAAATATCATATAGTGGTCACCTTGTGCACCTTCCCATCATTTGGGCCTTTGGGGTTCTTTCTTTATTCTGAGGATTCTTGCGGCAACTTTTAATTACATGTGGTGTTTCATAGCATTCTCTACATCGAAATGAGATGTTCCCATAATCGGTCTTTTGGACCCAAACATAGTTTGGAGCCATCAAATAAAGCTCTCCTCGAAAACCCTTGTTGAATTACATCCCCACACAAATAGTCGCGTTGTATTTTTATTTTTTCACTTTTATTAATATGACAGCCACGATAGAATTTTCCCACCACGTTCCCAATGGAGGAAAGCTATGTGTGACTCCAAAAATCCAAGGAAAGGTTCCACATTCTTATCCAAACTAGGGTGGAAGAAATCTATTTTGTGAAAGGATCGAAAGCTCAACACCATTGCTGAATGGAGAGGGTAGTGCTCCCCCAAAACCATCTTCGAGCTTCACATGTGGCCTTCTTGTCTCCAATCGTTTCGAAAACCACAGTGAAGAAACCTCGTGCCATAGGGTAAATATTGAGCTTGTCCATCGAAAGGGGATTCCATGTCTTAGAGACCCATTTAAGGAGATCGACAAGCCGCGACCATAACCCATGAAACCTGCAAACCAAACCATTCCTTGAAAAATAATTTTCAAATTCTAAAGCTTCCTCGTCTAGAAGAATGTAAAGGGAAAACTTATCTTGTATGAAACTCGAGAAGAGATAGCTTGATTTTTAACCGTACATGCAAAAGAAAAATATGTATTTGCCATTGAACTATCTCGAGAGAATCCATGCAAATAAAGCAAAGATTGGGCGACTAGGGTTTTGGGTGAAACCCTAGCCACTGCAAGGGATTCGAGAGCTCTTTCCATATCAAAGGATATATGAATATGATTATAGCCAATATGTTCCTTTCCCTAATTAAATTCATTTTTTTAATATATATGATAATGATGATTTTTTTTGTTTTTGTTTTCGTGATAAGATTAAAAAATAGTTAGTTTATTTTGTTTGTGTGATTTTATATTATATAGAATATATATCAATAGAGAGAGAGTTGTGCTCGTTCGACTTATGTTTGATCTTCAAAATTTAAAATAGATTATGTATAACCTATTTAAACTAAGCGATATATAACAAGAGGTAGTTTTAATTTCTCTATTTATGTTTGAAGGACTTTTATTAACTTGTGTTTATGAAAAACACCTGAAGCAAATGAGTTGTATGGTAAAATTGAAGTAGCGTAATATTTTAAATGCATGTATAGTAGTAATATGATTGATGTAAAAATTCACATTTATATGTATCTCTATTTGTGCTAAAATCATGTTTTTCTTTTTTTTCTTTTAAGGTGAGATGTATTGCCACAAGTTAAAGCTTTTACATCATACACATGTCTTTCTAGTCTCTTGACACGGAGACTCGACCATACCCAAAATTGGTCCCTACAGAGGGCCATAAGTGACCGACCATATCTCACATAAGTAGACTTAAACAAAAAAACATCTAAATGTTGCTCTATATTATCATGTCCATGAACACTCGAAAGAGGAATTTTGTACTCTACGTAAACAAACATCATTAACTTAGGAAGTGGGGTGAGAGTTTGATCCATCTTTGGGAATAGGATATGTTGGTGTAGTCGGGGGTCATGGGGTTGGTGGTGGAATCACAAGATGTGTTTCGATCCATGCGAGCCTCGTGTTGATTGAAGTCAACCTGCAATTAGAATGTGTGAGGTGGCAATGCATATGATCCACCTTCTATATTACATCCCTCCTTACATATTGATTATTGAGGAGCTCCTGACCCATAAGGAATTTCATTTGGCAATGGAGGTTAATCACGCGCATCTACTCATTCTCTCTCCTCCTTGATTTCCTTGTATCTCGAATCCAACTATCCCACTGAGCCCTCCCTTCTGTGTCAGAAAGAGACCTTCTCCGAGAGGATGCCTCCCTTTCCAATATCGATAGTTCCTCCTCAATTTACTCAGTGATTTATTCAAGGTAGTCACCTACAAACACAACAACCCTATTCTGAAGCCGGGAATTACCGCCATAGGCTCTTCCCTTGTGATAGGTTGAGCCTCTCCTGCGTCTTCTTCTATCATGTGGCATAGTGAGAAATCCTTCAATCCTCTGATCATTCCAATGTCCATTATACTTTACCTTACACTCTATCTTGCTGTGAAAAAAGAAATCGTGTGCTCCTTCGAAGAGAGGATAACCACGTAAGGGAAATGTTGGTTATAACCCTAAATGTTTCAAAATAACAGAGGAAACTATGAACAATGCAGGAAGAACAACTCTTCATGACACGCTCTTTCTTTCAAACGTGGTTAGGGAATTACCTGCCCTCGAATAAAATTCTACCACGTTATAATTAATTCCATAGAAACGCATGTGGGATTGGAAGAAGCACGCTCATAAGTATTGTAGCATGATTGATTGATGACGGGAGGAAAGAGAAAGGCATTTATCTCTGGAAAGAGTTTTAGTTATTGGATGTCTACCTTTATTGATATTTTTTCTTGTAAGTTTGTACAAAAGAAATCCAAATGTTATAGATGTGGACATATTGCTTTGCGTGCTATTAAACTTCCATATGAAATAAACGACTTGTTGTCTTTAGAGATAAGGAGATGAAAAATGGGACTTATGGGAAATTTCATGCTAGATAGTAAATGCACAAGGTTATATATGAAGTTTCCTTTGAAAACATGGCTGGATTGTTGGATCAAATGCAACTTCTTAGGATTTTCAATGACACTGTTAGTGAACATGTTGTTTGCGCTTTCAATTTTTTATGGCATTTGTAAAGGAAACACCTTGAGCTTAGTCAACGAATGTGTAAGTGGAAATTTTGTTGGAATGCGGGTTGGATCAATACATGAACATGCAACTGAAGCGAGCTCGAACACATGGGAAGTAACTCAGAGAGAGGGAGAGAGAGAGAGAGAGAGAGGGAGAGTCTTGGACAACGCTCTAGATGATGCAGGAGCATCTAGCTGAAGCAGATCATCATGATAGAGGGTCATTTGGTCTCTGAGAGGACTGAGGAGGAAATTTCAAGTGAATACTTTAATTTCATTTCTTTTATTATTTTAATTTCTTAGAGAAGTAGTATTTAGGAAGATAAAAGTTGAATTAAATGAACTGTTGTAGTTTATTGTTTTTATTTATCGTGTTATCCTTTACAAATCATAGTGTAGGAAAAATAAAGAGTTTTAGAACTGAAAACAAACCATCAAATGTGACTAAGATCAGTTAAGAGAAATTGTTTTCCAAAATCATTCAAAATGAGACATAATGCATTGTAATAGGTTCGACTTTTGGAAAGAGAAAAATAATAGAAATATCTGAGCACACAGAAGTTATATTCGACATCCCACAACTGTCCATCTACAGTCTTTTATGTTGATTTGCTTAACACAGTAAAAGCAAATTCTTTTATTTCTATTCTACAGCACATACGTGTTTTTTCTATTTTCATTAACTTAACAGGCCGACAGACAGTAAGACTTTGTAAGTGTAAGAACTCGAGAAACTACAAAGACGTGGACGATTAGTCCCAGACCAACTAAAGGAAACGAGCGAAAGAAATTTTTGGATAACGCACAAGTTCCGCACACCAACGATAGAAACCAACAACACAGGTATTTCGTGACAATGGAACCCTTTCATTTATTCACAAAAAGTAATCATATAATCTCTGTCAAATATACATTACATTCCATACTGAAATTAACGTCGTTCAAGTCCAATAAGTGCATCATAGAGAAGGGTTGAAAAAGCATAACTTGTAAACCCTATGGCCACAACCCAAAAACTGTAATAATGCAATCCTGAGGACTACAATTACATCACGCCGGACAAACACGAGATTCTGCGCCTAAAACTAGCCAAGGCATGTTTTAAGCCGGCGACGACACGAGAAAGCAAATAAACCAAGTTAATAAGGAGATACCCTACTCGGGTTTTGCCAGCACGCGACAGAGTAGAAGCCAGGGTCAACAGAATGAACCCACCTGCAATAATCCACCAAAACAGAGTGTAAGCATTGCGTGGAAGGAAGGAAAGAATCGAGGAAAGAAAATACCAGAAGCTTAGGGTTCGGGACTTACGAGTGATGAGATATGACACCGAGGTTGCGGTCACCCAAGGGTCCCTCTGCTCACAAAGGAGCAACTGAGTCAGTCAAGAGCGTAACAAGTGGAAAACGATGATGGCATAGAACAATAACTTACTTTCATTTTTGTGGAAGAAGCTGAAGCTGTAGACCCCCGAGACCACAACCTGCCAATGCAACAGTGCAACATGACCAGTGAAATTCGAGAGCGATTGAATTAAATAAACCGAGACCAGGAACAGTCACTACAGTCAAGCGAAACGAGCAGCTGAGACAATATTCAGAAGACTAAAAAACCCTCCAAAACAAGCGTATTTTGCATAGAGTAGTAGGGTATATCAAGCGCCAAGGCAGAGGAACGAGAGGGGAAAAAAAGAAAGCAGAGAACAGCGTTACTTACCAACCGGTGGAGCCGAGCATATAACCAGGTCAAGGTCGAGCAAAAGCAACAGTAGCAGCATATTCCCACAGCGAAATCGCACTAGAAGAATAGACAGTAAAACCCTCGAACCACCAACAGAACAATGCACAAATGACCGAGAGAATAGGGTTTGTGGGTCATTAACCAAGGTGGGAGTGTGATTACCGAGGAATGGACACATGTCCTACATCCAATGGTGCTGGTATGAGCAATAAAGATCGGGAGTAAAAATGTTTGTGCTAATCATTGTAATCAACCTTTGATTAACTTAATCACATAGTTGATCACCGACGAAATCATTCATATTAATCTATATCCATTTATTAACTGTAAAGAGGGGGCTGGACCAATCAAGTGGTATCAGAGCAGGAAATTGAAATTGTGAGGATAGACATGGAAGTTGGAAGAAGAGGACTTGGGAGAGTTGTGCGCAGAGCAGTAGATGAAGGACTGAGAGAAGAAATAACGATCCTTACTGCCCGTTTGGAGGCAGTTGAAGCAGGAAGGAGAAGGGATTCAGAGGTAGGAGATGACAGCGAAGAACAAGCCATAGTTACAATAGAGGGATCAAATGAAGAAGGGCGAGAGATGAGATTATTGAGGTCGGTCCTACTGGCTAGCAGCAAGCCTAAACCAGAGATCCCAAATTGCGATGGCAGCTTGTCCACAGAAGTACTCTTGGACTGGATCAACGAATTGGACAAGTATTTTGAGTGTGAAGAGGTCAGTGAGGACCAGAGAGTTAAGTTCGCTGCAACAAAGATGAAAGGACATGCAGCCGTGTGGTGGGACATTGTCCAAGCAAAAAGAAGAAGGATGAACAATTTGCCAATAAAGAAATGGTCAAGGATGGTGGCCAAGCTGAAAGGTAGATTTCTGCCTAAGGATTACTAGATTACACTACACCGGCAAGTGCAGATTTTGAGGCAAAAAGGGATGACAGTTAGAGAGTATACGGAAGAATTCTACCAGGTAAATTTAAGAGCTGGTTACACAGAGGACACCCCGGAGAAAACAGCAAGGTATGTAAATGGTTTGAGATTGGAAATATTGGATGAAATCAGCGTTCTTTCCCTGAAAAATACAGAAGAAGCCTACCAGAGTGCTATGAAGGCAGAGGAGAAGATCACCAGAAAACAGAATGTTAGGAGAGGACGTGGAACTGGCAGACGACGAGGACAGTCCTATCGTAGAGGACGAACTTCCAGTAATAGTGAAGAGGGCAGCAGCTCCAAGGCTTCAGGAACAACAGAAAAAGGAGACAGCGCTAGAGGTCGCACGCCATATCGGCAAGGATGAGGGAATGGCCAAGGTAGGGGAGCTAACTATCAGAGCTACATGTGCCACAAATGGGGGCACGGATCTTTTGAATGCCCTGAAGCGGAACAAGCTGGCTAGAGAGGAACATTTGTCGCACAGCCTGAAGAAGCAGAGACACCACCCCAAGAAGCAGAAAATGTACCAGAAACAGGGGAAGCTTTAGTTTTGAACGAAGTGTTGTTGAAACCAGCCAAAGAAACAGCTGAACAAACTCAAAGGAAAGCATTATTCCGGACAGTTTGCAAGTCGCACGGGAAATGCTGTAAGTTGATCATCGACAGTGGAAGTACATATAACTTGGTAGCCACCGAGATGGTATAGAAGTTGGGTTTGAAGCAGCTGAAGCACTGCACCCCTCACAAGGTGTCCTCGCTGTAGAAAGGCCATCAGCTGTTGGTTGGCGAACAGTGTGAAGTTGAGTTCCACATTGGCAGGTACGAAGACAAAGTTATTTGTGATATTATGCCAATGGACGTGTGCCACATACTGCTAGGAAGGTGACGGCAGTATGACCGGAAGGTAGTGCATGATGGGAAGACAAACTGCTACAAGTTTGTCAAAGATGGGATCAAGCACACGCTTGTTCCCATCAAGGAGGAGGAGATAGCATAAACAAGCGGGACGAAAACTTTACCAATGGGTGGAAAACAGTTTTTGAAGCGGATTGAAGAAAGTGAAGTGAACTATGCTATTGTGAGGAGAGCAAAGACAGTGTTGTTGCACACAGAAATGTCTGATTTGAAATTCAGAAAATGTTGTAGGAGTTCAGTGATATTGTAGTCGATTATTTGCCAGACAAGTTGCCTCCCAAGAGAAGCATCAGTCATCATATCGACTTTATACCTGGAGCAAGTTTACCAAGTAAGGCAGCGTATCGAATGAGCCCCAAAGATAATGAGGAGATCAGAAAACAGGTGCAGGAGTTGCTAGATAAAGGGATGATAAGGGAGAGTTTGAGACCTTGTGCAGTACCAACAGTTCTCGCTCCCAAAAAAGGAGGAGAATGGTGAATGCGCACAGATTCGAGGGCCATCAATAAGATCTCCATCAGGTACATAGTTCCACTGCCACCGATGGATGATATGATGGACTGTCTCAGTGGAGCAGCGTACTTGTTGAAGATTGATTTAAAGAGTGCCTATCATCAGATTCGGATCAGCGAAGGAGATGAGTGGAAGACAGCCTTCAAGGCCAATGAAGGGTTGTACAAGTGGCTAGTCATGCTGTTCGGTTTGAGTAAAGCCCCTAGCACTTTTATGCGACTGATGAACGAAACGCTGAAAGAGTTCATCGGAAAGTTTGTAATAGTGTATCTTGATGACATGTTAATTTTTAGCAAGAATAAGGAGGAACACTTTCGACATGCTCGGAGTGTGCTGGAGAAATTCCAGCAAAATAAGTTGCTGATAAATCTTAAGAAATGTACTTTCCTACAAAGAGCACTGGTTTATCTGGGCTTTGTAATTGTAGAAAACGAGTTGAAGATGGACCCAGAGAAGATTGCAGCGCTCATTAACTGGCCATCCCCGAAAACCATGTTTGAGGTACGTAGTTTTCGTGGGTTGGCAAGTTCTTATCGCAAATCTATAAGAAATTTCAGTGAAATCTGCGCGCCTATGTTGGACACTACAAAAAAGGCAAGTGAGACTTTTTGTTGGACCAAGGCAGCAGAGAAAAGATTTCAGCTCCTGAAGAAGAAAATTACAGAAAGACCAATTTTAAGATTGCCAGATTTTAATAAGCTTTTCCAAGTTCGGTGTGATGCAAGCAGTACAGCCATTGGAGCTGTACTCAGCCAAGAAGACAAACCTGTTGCATTTTTCAGCGAGAGGTTGAACAAGAGCAAGCATAAGTATTCATCATACGACAAGGAATTCTATGTTGTCATCCAAGCACTGAAGCGTTGGAGACACTATGTGCTGGGCAGTGAGTTTGTTTTATTTTTTGATAATTCTACGCTGCAACATGTTATCCAACAACATAAACTGAACTACAAGCATGCCAAGTGGGTCGAATATTTGCAGAGTTTCCCATTTGTGTTGAAACACGTCAGCGGATAGGCCAACAAGGTGGCATATGCGTTGAGCAGAAGAGCCTTGCTATTACAGGAAAGTACGATGCAAGTGCTGGGCTTTGAGCATTTGAAAGACTTGTATCAGACCGACGCAGATTTCAAAGAGGCTTATGAAGCATGTCAGAATCCCTTGCTGAGGAACAATAGTCCATGGTTGGACTACAATTTACAAGAAAATATATTGTTTAAAGGGGGACAGTTATGTGCTCCTGATTGTTCAATGAGAGAAAATATTATTCGAGAGAAGCAGAGTGGAGGTCTAGCCGGACATTTCGGCATAAACAAAACTTTAAATGAGCTCAGACACTTTTATTACTTGCCAAGAATGTGAAGGGATATGCAGTGATATGTGAGTAGGTGTAAAGTCTGCCAATTGGTGAAAGGACACAGTTAAAACATAGGACTTTACACACCACTCCCTGTTCCAAGCAGACCATGGGACTCAGTCAGCATTGGCTTTGTCTTGGGACTGCCAAGAACGCAATGAGGTTACGACTCGGTAATGGCGGTGGTAGACAGGTTTTCGAAAATGCCGCATTTTATCCCTTGTGGAAAAACCAGTGATGCCACTCACGTAGCTCACCCGTTTTTCAGTCAGATTGTCAGATTGCACGACTTACCCAGATCTATTATTTCTAAGAGGGACGTGAAATTCACAGGACACTTTTGGCACACCCTGTGGAAGAAGTTGGATACAAAATTGAATTTCAGCTCTCCATATCACCGGTAGACTGACGAGCAAATGGAAAAGGTGAACAGGAGTTTGGGGAACCTGCTACGGAGCTTGACTGGAGAAAATTCACGGTTATGGGATTGTGCACTTGCTCAAGCAGAGTTTGCTTATAATGATTCACCGAACCGCAGCACAGGGAACAGTCCATTTCAGATCCTGCATGGCATGCATCCTCGCGAAGTACATGAGTTGCGAGATGTGGGAAAATTGGAAAAGAGAAGTGATGATGGGGAAGATTTCACCAAAGCAATGAATGATCTACACGATCAGGTGAAATAAAAGTTGCAAGACAACAGTCAAAAATACAAACAGCACGCAGATTTAAAGTGATGGGAAGTGCAGTTTAATGTAGGGGATGAAGTCCTTGCACACTTACGCAAAGAACGGTTTCCCAAGGGCGCATATGATAAGCTGAAATTTAAGGAGATTGGTCCCTGTAAAATTTTGCGTAAATTCTCAGCCAATGCTTATGAAATACCGCTGCCATAGGATATAGGCATATCACCTATTTTCAACGTGGCAGACCTGTTCCCATATACTGCCAACCCTAAAGATGATAGTGCGGTACGGCCACAACGGGACACCCATGTTGAAGGCAGTTCTCAGATGAGGCAAATGCCTTCAGCTCATCCCCATGAGATTGAGAAGGTTCTCGACACACAGGTGGCCAAGCGAACTCACGGGAAAGAGTATCTGCGGCACCTTGTCAAGTGGAAGAACCGTCTTATCGAGGACAGTTCGTGGCTCGATGTGGCACAAATACAGGAAGCAGGTTATTTTGTGGAGAATCTCATGGAACGGAGCCATGACTTTTTATTATCCCGGGAGCCTCATGCAGGAGCATCTCGCTGAAGGGGATCATCATGATAGAGGGTCATTTGGTCTCTGAGAGGACTGAGGAGGAAATTTCAAGTGAACACTTTAATTTCATTTCTTTTATTATTTTAATTTCTTAGAGAAGAAGTATTTAGGAAGATAAAAGTTGAACTTAATGAACTGTTGTAGTTAATTGTTTTTATTTTTCATGTTATCCTTTGCAAATCATAGCGTAGGAAAAATAAACAATTTTAGAACTGAAAACAAACCATCAAATGTAACTAACAGTGGTTAAGAGAAACTATTTTCTAAAACCATTCAAAAGGATATAGAATGCAGTGTAACGTGTTCGACTTTTGGAAAGCGAAAAATAATAGAAATCTCTAAGCACACAGAAGTTATATTTGACATCCCACAGCTTTCCATCTACAGTCTTTTATGTTGAGTTGCTTAACACAGTAAAAGCAAGTTCTTTTCTTTCTATTCTACAGAAAATACGTGTTTTTTCTATTTGCATTAACACAACACGACGACAGATAGCAAGACTTTGTAAGTGTAAGAACTAGAGAAACTACAGAGACGTGGACGGTTAGTCCCAGGCCATCTAAAGAAAACGAGCGAAAGAAATATTTGGATAACGCACAAGTTCCAGATAGCAAGAATAGAAACCAACAACACAGGTATTTCCTGAGAACGGAACCCTTTCATTTATTCACAAAAAGTAATCATATAATCTCTCTCAAATATAGATTACAGTCCACACTGAAATTAACCTCGTTCAAGTCCAATACGTGCATAATAGAGAATTGGTTTAAAGACCCTAACTTGTAAACCCTATGGCCACAACCCAAAAACAGTAATAATGCAAGCGTGAGGACTACAATTACATTATGCCGGACACACACAAGATTCTGCGCCTAAAACTAGCCAAGCCATCTTTTAAGCCAGCGATGACAAGAGCAAGCAAATAAACCAAGTTAATGAGGAGCGACCCTACCCGGGTTTTGCTAGCACGCGACAGAGTAGAAGCGAGGGTCTCCAGAACGAACCCACCTACAATAATCCACCAAAACAGAGTGTAAGCATTGCGTGGAAGGAAGGAACGAATCAAGGAAACCAAATACCAGAAGTTTAGGGTTCGGGACTTACCAGTGAAGAGACAGAACACCGAGGTTGCGGTCACCCAAGGGTCCCTCTGCTCACAAAGGAGCAACTGAGTCAGTCAAGAGCGTAACAAGTGGAAAACGATGATGGCATAGAACAGTAACTTACTTTCATTTTTGGGGAAGAAGCCGAAGCTGTAGACGCGCGAGACCACAACCTGCCAACGCAACAGAGCAACATGACTAGTGAAATTCGAGAGCGATTGAATTAAAGAAACTGAGACAAGGAACACTCACTACGGTCAAGAGAAACGAGCAGCTGAGACTATACACAAAAAGCTGAAAAAC
>APFE030156923.1:0-14278 GCA_000404065.3 Pinus taeda
TTATTTTCTCTCTCATTTAACAAAGCCTCCCTTGGTTGCCTTAGTAGCCCCTTGCTCCATTAAGGGTGCCAGTGGCCACACATGCTACAAGGGTCCAATCATCAAAATAGCTCCTGGTTTCGCGCTCACAACTTTGGGTACAAACTTCAATGCCCACTACTTGGGTACTTAGCCCACAAAGAGTTTTTGTGGTGCAAACTCACACAAGCCTAGTAGCCAGGGCTGTCGAGTACCACCCAAGCCACACAAATCAACACACTCTTGGTCAAGCCCAAGCATAGAAGATACCATCAATCCTCAAGTACCATGCTTTAGGTGTTTGTTTAAGTCCGTGCAATGCCTTCTTGAAATATGTACATGGGACTCCCTCCCATGCACCTCAAATCCTTGAGGCTGCTCAATATACATCTCCTCCTTAGTGACCCCATTGAGGAAGGTTGTCTTTAGATACATTTGATGTATCCTCCACTCCATCTTCAAAGCAATGGAAATAACAACCCTGATAGATGCATATTTGGCAGTAAGAGCAAGTGTCTCGTCATAGTCTACTCGCTCATTCTTAGAGAACCCTCTCGCCATGAAACTCGCGTTATACTTCTCAACATTGTCATCAACATGTTTGATGTTATATAGCCATTGAGAAGTGACCATCGATTTCCCCTCAAGCCGCGACACAATCTCCTAGACATCATTCTTCATGATGGAGTTGACTGTTGTACATCTCCACCATGGTATCCCTCCAAACCCTGTTGGTATGCTACCTCCTCAAAATGGAAGGCTTAGACTCATTGATGTTTCTCATCAAGGCCATGTAGTTGGAAAATATCCTTGGTGGTCTACACTCCCTAAAGGTGTTGCTAGGAGCCTCTGCATACTCCTCAACATCTTTCAAGGTCTGTTGAGTCCATCTCGGCCTCCTCATGATAGTGCTTGAAGGAACCTCTTTCTCCTCCTCTTGATCAAAAGGCTGAGTCATAGAAGTTGGTGTTGCTAGCTCTTTCCTCAACCTTAAGAACCTCTTGTTCTCCATCCTTTGCGACTCCTGGATCTGTACCATGTGACCTTCTAATGGTCCTACCCTCCTTAAATCTAATATCCCTGCTTACAATAGTCTTCTTCTATGCTAGAATGTGGACCCTGTAGGCCTTTGAAGTCTTGTTGTATCCAACAAATATGATGTTCTCTGCTGAGGGCTCCAACTTAGTCCTCTTTTATGAAGGCACATGGACATAAATTGGACTATCAAATATGTGAAACTTGATCACCTTCGACTTCACTCCTGTGAAAGCCTCCTTAAGTGTCTTGCCCTCTAAAATCTTGTGAGGACACTTGTTTTGTAAATAGATAACCGTGTTGCATGCCTTTTCCCACAAAAAACATAGGTAGATCTTGATCATAGATCATGGCCTTGGTTGCCTCAATGATGGATTTGTTTTTCTTCTTTGCCATTCCATTCTGCTACAGATTATATGGCATAGTCATCTCCCTCTTAATCCCTACGTCCTTTGTTAAATTATGGTATGTTCTATGCTTAGAGAAGTTTACTTATTTTCTTCTTATAAGCCACAAATTAGTAATAACATATTAAGTAAAGCGCAGATAGAACATTAAATGATCAACAGAAAACAAGCCAAGACAAGAGACATAAGATGTGGCGGCTAGCCAGGGACAAACCCCAATGCGGGGAAACCCTTCGATCAAATATTCTTTTATCTTCAATAGTTCAGCAGAGAGAAATAGTACAAAATTAGAATTCTGTAATTTTATATCAGCAGTAGCAAACACTAGATCAACAAAGTCAAACTTGGTCAAATGAGTTGAAATTGACCTCCAATATGCTTGGTCAATTACTGGTCAACTAGCCCTTGGACAGCCTGAAGAAATAGCCCTTGAACAGCCCCAAAAACATAGTCAAACTACTGTTGACTGAAGTCAACTTGCTGCCCAAAACTAGGGCAGTCAACACTGGTCAAACTTGTGGACGGATTGCCTTGATTTTTGTGCAAAAATCCGCAGCCTGCCTAGAATAGGCATCCACACCAAAACCGCGCCCTTGATGAGTCAACGCTTGGTTAACGCAGGTCAAAGAGACCTTCAATAGTTCTACGTCCTCCTTTCAGCGTCCTCCTTGCCCTAATGTGTCCTCCTCCTTCACATGTGTGAGCTGCTCCTTGTATAACCCAAAGCTAAGGAGAGAGAGAGAAGAATGAGTGAGATGAGATGATGAGAAAATGAATCAACCTCTCTTGTATTTATATGATTCACTGGGCATGTGTGCCACACATTTAACTGCTGGCCAACCTTGACAATTTTTCAAGTAAATACAAATAAATTCATATCTCCATAAATACTTGTCGAAATCGGATGTTTTTTAGATCAATCCTACACCTCTCGACAAGAGGAATCTAGGAAAAATATCAATTGCCATAAATGAGGTGACCCACATGGAGTTTGGCCCTAGTTGCCAATTTTAACATCCTTGGAGAAATTTTTGAAGTTATCAAAGGTATACTTGCCCCCATTATTCGACCGTAGGATCTTGATCGTCCTCTTCGTTTGGTTTTTACAAGAGCCTTAACTCCTGAAACTAACTAAGACCTCATCCTTGGTCTTTAGGAAGCATATGCAAGTTCTCTTGGAGAAGTCATCTATGCATATCACATAATAGCAATATCTTGTCACAAACTCCATTGACATAGGACTGCACACATCTGAATATATCAGATCCAACACACCCTTGGACTTGCTCTCGTTGCTTGGAAAAATAGCCTTGGCATACTTGCCAGGTGCACATCACTTGCACGCTCCATCCTGCTCTACGCTAAACTTTGAAAGACCAGTGACCATCTCCCATAACAATGGCAAAGCTTTAAAGTGATCCATCCTCTTTTGCCACAAATCACATAAGTTATCATAGTCATGAATCAGGGCTCATACTAGTTGTCCTCTCAATAAATACAGGTTACCCTCTTTGCCTCCAATCAGTCTCCTCGAGCTAAGGTCAAATACCCTCTGCCTGACAATTACCTATCTACCTGTAAAGTCAACTTCAAAACCTTTGTCCCCCATATTCGATAGTGAGAATAAATTCTTCTCAAGCCTTGGTACATACATCACCTCCTTCACCTCCATTGGACCCTTTGAATCCAACTAAAGTTCTATGGTCCCCACTCCCTCTATTACATACTTGGGTTTATCACCAAGCTCCACATGTAGGTGTTTGTGCTCCTCTGCCATAATGGTGAAGAGATCTTGTCATGTGACGATATGATCCACTGTCCACGAACCACACCCCATGTGTAACAATGTCAGAAGGAAAGACACCAATGAGAACTCTTTCTTAAACTTGGTGGCCAACTTATCCTTCTATACTTATGTTGCCATAGGTGCATTTCCCTTGCCCTTCTATTTGTTCAAACATTGACTTGCAAAGTGGCAAAACTTGTGACATGCAAAGCATTTCACTTTGCTCATGTCCCTCTTCTTGTCAGCTTGTGAAGTAACTCCACTCGGATCCTGTTTGGCCTTTGCCTCACCCTTCCTTGCTTGACTAGCAAGTGCAAGGTTCTCCTCATCCCAACTCTTACCTTGGTCGCTTGACAATGACTCCTCCCAGATTTTCTTCAAAGTGAAGTCATCCCATTGTCTATCCCAATCAAGGAGTTTCTCTCATGCTAATACACTTGTCACAAAGGTAGCCCATTGTTTTGTGAACTTGCTCAAAGCTCTCCTTACAAGCTCCTCATCTGGCACAACTTCCGCAACAAACTCCATGCTCTTCTCAAACTTGTTGAATCGTAGTGAGACATGGTGCATTTGTGCCTGATCTGGTCATATTGGTGTTCATTAACTTTTCCCTCAACACCATTTTCCTGTTCTAGTCATGGTTACTTGGGAGCAAGAGTGGGGAGCGACATTTTCAAATGCTCCCGGCTCGGGAGAAATTTTTTATATAATATATATTTTTATATATTTTGATGCATATATGTCAACAAAAACATACAAAATGATGAATTAGATATAAAAACATGAAAACATGGATTGAACCATATAACATCAATCATCTATAAGTTATAATCCCCATCAACCACGTCCATAAGTTAGTAACATACAACATATCAAGTTTCATGATTGATCAATCTTAAAGTTTCAAGCTTTCAAAATTCAATATATAACCATTCCAACAAAGAATATCTAACATGAAATGAAATGTTTCAACTTTCAACTTTCATGAAGCATCATATAATATATTCTTAATTCATTACCAATGAGTTATAATTGCCAACTTCAAACTTAAATTGTCATATATTGTTTACAAAAAATATCTTAATAAATATGAAAGAATCAACAATTATAAAAACTACTAGAAAAGACAAGTAAATCCATTACCTACTACTAATGCTTCGGCCTCTTGCCATGAAAAATGTCTAATTTCTGAGAAGGATGTGGTGGTCTACTGGGAGTCTCCTCCTGCGTAGTCGGACGACCATAACCAGAAGGCACATGCCCTCCATGTGAGGATGTCAAAGGCAAAGATGTTGGAACTCGAGCACTGCTACTGGATGGTGGGGGTGGCATGGCTAGTGTTGCTTCATCATCATCTTTCAAAAGTTATGTTTGCAATTCTTCTAGATGTAGAGAACCATCCTCCAAATTATCTTCCTCTGCGTTGTTGTCCCAAGTTGTATATGATGTATCCTCACAACCCCGATCACAGTAATGACTCAACAACCTCCAAGTTGTAGTGCACATAAACCAAGCTTGTTGCTCGATTTTCATTGAGTCTGTTTCTTTTCACATTATGGATTGAAGTTGTAGGTGCCTCAACACCTCTCTGCAAAAGAAGTATCTAGACCAATGAGAGCACTTTTTTTGCCAATTTTGGCAAAAGTCCCTGCCCCCCATATGCCTCCCTCCATGTGATAACATCAAATTTGTCCCTATCTTCCATTGCATACAAAGAACCAAACACTCCAGTGCTAGTGAAGTATTTGCCTAATTCAAGATGCAAATTAGCACACACCTGCCTATCAGGGACCAACTTGTCTAATGCTTTCATATATCCATTTTGTACCTCTAGATTTGTATGGGGTTTGGCGCTAACCCCACCACCAGGTGCAAGTTTTCCCAACCAAGATGTAGAGTAGTATTTTGGCATAAGGATATACTCCAAGGTATGTAGTGGAACATTAAGTTTATTCCACCATGCACACACAAATTTGTGAATAATATTATACAAATTGGGATCTTTTTCCTGAACAATATCTTTTATGTGCCCCAGCATGTTATCCATCTGCTCATACACCTCCCCAATCATTGGTGCATATGTATCTGCAAAACGTATTATGTTATAAATGGGCTTGGTGAATTGCAAAACTTCCCTCACACATGCCCAAAACAAACCATCGAGAGCATTGTCCTCCACCTGTTCAAACCTTGCTTGTCAATTGTGGTCGGAGCCCTGTCCTTTAATACCTGCCGTTGTTGACTTGATACCATGCTAGCCAATGACTCTTTTACCTTCAAAAGGTGCTTGAAGGTGAGGTAATAGCTGGCAAATCTAGTTTTCACAATCTTCAACAACTCCAAAATTGAGTGACTCCAAAAAGACCCATGGTTATTGCTATGATTTGTAATAAATTTTATCATTTTTTGCCTCTCATACAAATCACCAATCCATTTGTATTGATGGTGTTTGTTCTTAATAATATCATTCATCAAAGGTTTATTATGTGAACCAAACACCCAAACCAAAATATATTGGACTATATATCCTCAATAATGGCTCTCGCTGCCTTAGAAGCATTATCAGTGATGACTTGAATGACATTGTATGGGCCAATACATTCAATTGTTTGAAGTAATGGTTTTGTAATGTTGATGGTGATCTTGAACTTTTCTGAGTAATCATATGCTGAAAAGAAGACTGCACCACTATTAGACATAGCAAGAACATTTATTAATGGCTTGCCTTTTAGATTTGTCCATCCCTCAGATACAATGTATACCCCATGCTCATTCCAAGAATCTGTCATTTTACCCAAATCATGTGCTATTTTTGCTTTTTCATGATCAAGTCCCACAGTGCTAGCCCTATCATACCCATGGCTCTTGTATCCTTTTAGGGGCATCATTAATGGCGGAAACCATTTCATGCCAATAAGGTGAGCGAAGAATATTGAATGGTATCCCACATGCATAAAGAAACCGGTAATTTTTTGAATCCACATCATTCCTATACCCTTTGTCAAGGAAATATGATATGGTTCTACGCCTTAAAGGGATTTTTGTTTCTATGCTTCCATATCCACTGCCATGAGAGGATGCTGATGGAGTTCTTTGTCTTGGTGGTTATGGCTATCATGTTCAAAGTCACCCTTTGATTTTTTAGATTTATATTGGGCTTCCTCCTCTTCCCTTATGTATTTGGCTCTTTGTTGTGTTGACACACTTACACAAGTTTTGATTCCTATTTGTTTGTTTCCATGCCATGGCATTTTCCCACAGAGGTGCTTTCTATCATGGGTGTATGAACCTGTGTAAGTGTTTTTGATCTTTTAGATTTATATTGGGCTTCCTCCTCTTCCCTTATGTATTTGGCTCTTTGTTGTGCTGACACACTTACACAAGTTTTGATTCCTATTTGTTTATTTCCATGCCATGGCATTTTCCCACAGAGGTGCTTTCTAGCATGGGTGTATGAACTTGTGTAAGTGTTTTTGCAATGGAGACATGTAAATTTAGTGGTTCCACCGCTTTCCCTGCTTCAGGCCTAGAAACATATTTCCATAATGTTGTTTGGTTTGCTTTCATTTTTGTGCCCTCATCATCTCCACTCTCCTCTTTCTCCTCATCAAGGTACTCCTCCTCTCTAGGGTTTTCAAATCCGCCACTGGCCACTTCTTCATCCTCTTCATCATGATTAACCCTCCTCCTACTCTCCAACACCATAATAACAAAAAAAAAGAACCAACATTAAGAGAATGCCAAGCCATATAGCCATGATGTTTGAAGTTTTGATTCTTTGAACTTTGGTGGAGTTACAGTTCCTCGCCTGCAACAAAATGGACGAATGGGAACAGAAAAGAGAGAAGAGAACATTTTCATTTAACAATGAACATATAAAAAACAAAAATGCCAGATTAGAGTCAAGATCCTACCTCTTTGGCCTTCAATCCCAAGCTTCAATCTCCCTTGCAAGTTGTTAGTTTTTGTAGCATCAGATGTGTTGTAGCCATGAAAATTGGTGGAAAGTCTAGAATACATGAGATTTCCAAAACCCAGAAATTGTTTATGGAAATTCCACCTAGAAGTGTCTCAATTATATTATTATCTGTTTTTTAAATATTTCTTAAGTCCAAACTTAGGGAATATGGTTAATTAATTAGCATTAGTGGAGATAAGGTGAGAATAGTCTAGAAACTCACACGGATTGATCCAAAGATGATCCTAGCTATTGGTTAAGTTTTAATTTGGGCCGTTGGTGTCCTAACAGTGGATTATAAGAGGAGATCGATGTGGTGATGGAAAATACACTAGAGTTAATTGGAGAATTCGATTTTCCAGAGTAGCAATAATCAGTTACCAGAAAGTTTGAGCTTTAGTGAGGCAACAAAGATAGTGACGGGCAGGGACAGTGATCTAGAGGAAGTTTTCCAGGTCTATAGAGGCAGTGGCAAGAGGGCCGAGTTATTCCCAATTAGGCAGCACAGAGGACTGCATAGTTGCTTTAGAGAAGCAGTTCGATTTAGTTGGAGAAAAATTCATTCTGAATTCCAGAGGTTGGGCAGAGGGTCCAAAGTGTTGGAGAGGCGATTCCTGTAGCAGAGACAGGCCAAGCAACTTCATCAGAGGCAGGTTGGAGGCTTGACGTCATAGGGTCTGCGTAGAGGTTGACGCAGAGCATCTAGGAGGTCGAGTTTCCTAAAGGAAGTTGTGCCGGGATTGCTTGTGGAAGAAGGGTAATTCCCTTAAAATAATTTTGCCCAGATTTTCTTGCTGTTTGGATTGCCGGCTGGGCATCCATAGATTGTACTCAGATTTCACTACTGCATAATAATAAAAACCCTCATTGTTGCACCGGTTTTTCCAAGTTGGGTTTTTCCGGGGACTTTAGTCCAAAAATAACGGTGTCATTTTATGTGTGTGTGTGCTAGTATTTTCTCAGATTCCAGCGCTATTTTATTTCCGTAGTTTTTATTTGTGTAGGTTGCAGTGTGTTTATTTCGATGTTGTCGTAGCAATAAATTGAATAATTGATTTATCAGTTAAGAGAAATAATACTAGTTGCTGCAATAGGATTTCAAATTTGAAGTTTTCACACAAGCTCTTCAAGCTCCCAAGCAATCTTTCTCTCAATCTTCCTCCTCAACTTAAGCTCCAATTCCAAAAGCCCTCTCTTGCTCTCTCAATATGCAAATGGTGAATTATGGGAGGGGAGGAGGGCCATTTATTTCTTTTGGCTCTTCCCTTCCCTCCCTTGCCCACCACGTGACACGCCATTTTCGCCCATGGGGAGCGAATGTTTCAAGGGGGGAGCAGTCGGGAGAGGAGGGCCTTTTATTTATTTTGGCCCTTTCTCTCACTCCCTTGCTTGTCACGCGAACTGCCATTTTCGCCCACGGGGAGCGAATTTTTTAAGGCGGGAGCGGTCGGGAGAGGAGGGCCTTTTATTTCTTTTGGTCATTCCCTTCCCTCTCTTGCCTGCCGTGCGACCCGCCATTTTCGTCCACAAGGAGTGGATTTTTTAAGGTGGGAGTTGTCAAGGAGCAATCGCTACCTAACCGTTCCCGCCTTAAAAAAATCACTCCGGGAGTAGTCAGGAGAGAACGCTCCCCGACTGCTCCCTAGTTCGCTCCCAAAAAACAGGGGGCGATTTTTTTTAAGAGAGTGCACTTTGGGAGTGGGTTCGGGGGGGGGGCACTCCCCCGCAACCCTGGTTCTAGTTATCACTATGGTATAAATTCATCAGAGCTGTCCACGTCTCCTTGGCATTCTTCTTTCCTGATAAATGAGACATGATCCTTCACTGCATCCATAAATGATACATTTGTCTTTCATATCCTTGAAATTATGGGTGGCGAGTGCTATAGCATCTATAGGAGGTGTTACTGGAGTTTCTACAGACTCCCATAGGCTATTCTCTATGAGAAAAAGAAATATTCTCTTCTTCGTATTGAAATTCAATGCCTTTTCCATTAGGTCTTCTTACCTTAACTCAGTGGAAGTCATTCTCCTCGATCAAACCCTCAATCACAAAACCCTTCAACTAAAAAGTAAAATCTTTTGTTGTAGACCCTTGTGCTACTGATTTCCCTCTTCAGAGAGTTTAAGATTGCTTTGATACTAGCAGGTCTAAGTTATTTTTTCACGACTATTGTTTTATACCAAGAAAATATTTATGGTCAAATATTTATTTTTTTACTTCATTGCTTCCACCATATTCTTCTTCTTCATCAGATTCATCACTATCTTCTTTGGAGAAGAAAAGCTTTTTGTTTGAGCCTTTCTTCTTGAGGGTTCTTCTCTTAGGTTTAGCTTCATCATCATTGTCATCTTTAAAAGGGTACTTTGTTGCATAATGTCCTATTTTACCACATTTAAAACAAATGAGAGAACTTACCTTTGAGTTTAGATCCTTTCTTCAGCTTCTTGACAAATTGTACCATTTCAGTGTCAGAAACATCGCTACTATAATCACAATTTTTTCCCTTCCTTGATGTCTTGGATGCAAAGAAAATGATGGGAATGTGACCTTTACAAATAATGGATCTACCAAAATTGTTGGTAAAGGCACAATGAGTCTCATCAATGGCAAGGGCTGCAAGGCACAAAATGCACTATATTTTGAAGAACTTAAGCATAATCTTTTAAGTGTCAACCAACTATGCGATCTTATCTTTCGTTCCAAAGATTGTGAGATAAGGAGATCATCTTTAGGGAAGATGGTAGGTAGAGGAGGAAAAACAACAGATGATGTATACATTCACAGTGAAATTCAAGAAGAGGGATGTTAACTTGAGTCAAACAAATAAACGCTGGCCGTGGCATAAGCATTTGGGACATCTAAGCTTTTATAACTTGGTGAAGATCAACAAAACTCAACTACTAAGAGATATCCCTGGGATTTCAAAACCAACAAATGCTATTTGTGCACCATGTCAATATGGAAAGCAGACTAGGACCAACTTCAAATCAAAGGAATGTTTGACATCAAAGCCTTTAGAAGTCATTCATGCAGATTTGTGTGATTTGTCTAGAACTCTAACTCTACAAGGAGAAAGGTACTTTGTTTTATTTATAGATGATTATACTAGAATGATGTGGTTATTTTTCATAAGATATAAACCAGAAGCGCTAGATTGTTTTAAAACTTTCAAAGCAATAGTTGAAAATGAAAGTGAGTTGAAGATCAAATGCTTAAGAACAAATAGAGGTGGGGAATTCGATAAATTTTGTGAAAAATATGGAATCAAAATAGAAATTTCTGTTGCTAGAACTCAACAAAATGGAGTAGTAGAAAGAAAGAATAGATATGCACAATCAGTGTTGCAAGGAAATCGCCCCCCCCCCCCCCCCCCCCGGATCCCAAGCCTGAAGCGCGCCACCGAAGCGAAGCGTCCACGAAGCGCTGGACGAATCGCGATTCCAAAAATAGGTGGCGCGATTCCGGCAAAAAATGGCGATTCCTGCCATATTTGGTTGCGGCCGCCCGGAAGCGCTAGCGCTGCAGAAATTAAAACACAATGCTATGCTACCTCACAGATGAATCGACAGGAGCGATAAGGGTTTACACGCTGCCGTCGGATGAACTCAAGGCGTGGACGACCATCGATGGGGCAGGGTTTCCGAGGAAGGAACGACAACTGGAAAGTAGACGAAGGTCTCCCGATACCTGCTTCCGCAATCGTTCGGGAAGAATGATGCATTGCACTAGCGATAAAATTCCTTTCCATATGTAATTAATACATAATTAAATCATGTGTATTACGCAAGAATATTAATGTTTAATATATATATCGTTGAAAATCGCATAATCAACGTGCTAAGGAATTCATTGGTTTAATGTTTCAACAATGTTATTTACATTATAGATTATAGATATAGATTTGAATAAATATATTTTTTTTAATAAATTTATGAAAAAATGTGAAGGGATTTATTGTAATTATTTAAGGAAAATCAGAAATAATTTTGTTACCAAAAAAATCTTGGGGTTTACAAATGTTAGATTTATTCATATATTCAAAATAACTGAAGATTTTTATCCAGCACAAAATTGTACTTTTAAATGTTGACTAAAAACTAAAACGTAAAACAGTTGACTAAAAACTAAGTCATTTATAAAGGCGAACTAACTCATTATTATTAAAAAAAAAATCATATTACTTCATGTAGTGGGTATATGATCAGGGTCAGTTAAATCATCCCATATTTTCAAGTTAATTTTTCTCGAAATAGCAACGAATTTTTTCCAAGATCACGAGTTTGATTTATATTGTTTGCACAAGTCAGGTGTCTGAAGTTTTTCAAGGTTTGATTGCATTTTAACTTAAAATTTTTAAGTTAACTAAGATTTCAAAAAATATATATATTATTATTATCCTAATTAATTTTAGTAAAAAATTATTATATAAATTAAATATATATTAAAGAAAAATATTATTTACTTTTCACATACATTTCAATTTTCAATATATAACTCTTCTGACTCTTGTCAGCATCCTTTCACATATATTTCAATTTTTTATATATAACTCTTCTGACCCTTGTGAGGAATCATGGATGCCATATCTATCTTGATTTATGCAAAAATATGCATGCTTTCATGTCTCTACAGTTAAATTGGTATTTGGATGTTTGTTTGAGTATAAATGCAAAAAATATAAAAAAAATATATATATATAGCAGACGCTTCCGCGGACGCCTTCGCCTCCTAGATTTTGAAAATGGGACGCTTCCGCGCTCCGCGCTTCCGCTTCGCGCTTCGCTTCGCTCCCGCTTCGGGCAAACATTGTGCACAATAGACTGCAAGAAAAATGTTCTTGGAAGTTGCTTTATAGGCAAAATTTTGGAGTGAGGCAGTTGGAGCAACAATCTCCATCATAAACAGAGCACATCTTCGAGTAAACAGTGATAAAACTCCATATGAACTATGGAAAGGAAGGCTTGCCTTTATGAAACACTTCAAAATAGGAAGCAAATGTTGTATGAAGAGTAATGATTATTCGCTAGGAAAATTTAATTCACGCAATTAAAAAGGAATTTTCCTTAGATACTCATTAAGAAGCTAGACCTACAAATGCTACAACAATCGTTTGCGGAAAATAGTTGAAAGCATCCATGTAAAGATAGATGAGGTTCTTCCTGGAAAAGTTGTTCAAACCAATGAAGACGGCCCTATCCTTGCAGATCTAGAGGAAGATGTTGTAAAAGTAGAGAAGAAGCTGTAGAATGAAAAGGAGGAACCATCTCAAAAACTGTCAAAGGTAAAGTTTGTACAAAAACATCATCCAAAAGACCAAATCATTGGAGATGTGGATGGAGGAATACAAACTCGAAGGAAGATGACAAACACACCAAAAATGAATGATATTGCCTTGGTCTCCACAATAGAACTAGAAAATTTCACTCAAGCAAGGATCCTCACTGGATAAAGACAATGGAAGAAGAGATGAAGCAAATTGAAAGGAATGGAACATGGCAGCTAGTACTTTGTCCAAAGGATAAGAATTTCATAGGAACAATGTGGGTGTATATGAACAAAATGAATGAAGATAGATAAATCATCAGAAATAAGACAAGATTGATGTTAAAAGGATACACTCAAATTGAAGGAATTGACTTTGAAGAGAGTTTTGCTCTTGTTGCTAGACTAGAGGCTATAAGAATGTTTTTAACATTTGCCTATTCAAAAGGCTTCAAAATATATCAAATGGATGTGAAGTTAACATTTCTAAATGTAGATCTAAAAGAAGAAGTATACATGGAACAACCAGAAGGGTTTGACTAGTCTGAAAATAAGGACTTTGTATGCAAATTAAAGAAGGCCCTTTATAGATTAAAGCAAGCTCCAAGAGCTTGGTATGCTAGACTTGATCACTATATTCAACAATGATTCAAGAAAAGAGTTGCAGGGAGCAATCTTTACATGAAGATGGACAAAGAAAATCTGCTAATTACACTAGTATAAATGGATGATCTAATTTTTGGGAGCAACAATGATGAAATGAGTCACAAATTTGCCCAAGATATGTCAAAAGAATTTGAAATGTTGATGATTGGAGAGTTGTCTTACTTTCTTGGACTTCAAGTAACTCAAACCAAAGCAGGTATGTTCATATCACAAGTAAAATATCTTAGGGATATGCTTAAGTGATTTGGGATGGAAGAATGTGCTATTGTGAACACACCTATGACTACAAGTTGCAAGCTAAGGATAACGAATCTCCTATAGTGGATGCAACTCTTTACAGATCAATGATTGGAGGTCCTTTATATCTGATAGCTTCACAACTAGACATCATGCAAGCAATAGGAATGGTGACAAGATTCCAATCAACCCCCAAGGAACCTCATATGCTAGCTATAAAGAGAACATGCGGATACCTGAAAAGCACACATGATTTTGGACTATGGTACCCTAAGAGCACAAATCTTACCTTAACAACATATACTGATGGAAATTGGGCAGGGTGTTTTGATGATCGAAAGAGTACCAGTGGGAATGCATTCTTCTCAGGAGACCGTCTTGTATCTTGGTTAAGCAAGAAACAATCATCTATATCTCTCTCCATAGCTGAAGCCGAGTACATAGCAATAACATTTGTTGTACACAATTCATGTGGATGAAGGAAGCCTTGAAAGATCTTGGTTAAGCAAGAAACAATCATCTATATCTCTCTCCATAGCTGAAGCCTAGTACATAGCAATAACATTTGTTGTACACAATTCCTATGGATGAAGGAAGCCTTGAAAGATGTCAATATAGAAACAAATCAGCCTATCACCATCTACTGTGACAATACCAATGCAATTAGCCTCTCAAAGAATCTAGACATGCATTCAAAGACAAAATATATCCCAATGAAATATCACTTTCTTTGAGAACAAGTTGCAAAGTAGAACATCAAAATGGAGTATGTCAACACTAAGGAACAGATTGTAGACATCTTCACAAAACCCCTTCCTTGAGAAGCATTTGAATATCTTCATCAAAAGATGGGGGTCATCTCTTTTGCATCCAATCAGAGCATCCCTTTGCTATTGATGTCAAAAG
>APFE030156924.1:4487-17150 GCA_000404065.3 Pinus taeda
GTTAAATAGTGATGGTTTTGGGGCACATGGTATTGTGCACCCATGGTATTCTGCCCGTGGTATTATATGTAATGGAGCCTATAAAAGGCTGGAAGGACTTCATTGTAAAGCATGTCCTGAGGTGCGCAGTGAAGGCTCACTTGGCCAGATTGGCTAGGGTTTTGGCCAAGGATAATGAAATTTCATTATGATTGGGTTTTTCCTCGGATTTGGGGTTTTCCCAGATAAACATGTGTATTTATGTGTTTAGGGTTATTGCTGGTTATTTTTTATATTTATTTCTCTCAGTAATTCTCCGTAATTAATTTGTGTTCTTGGGTAAATTTCTTAACATTCCATTCTTTCTAGATAATAAATAGGCCTTCGAGTCTCATTGTAACATAGTCCATAGGAATGTGACCACCACAACTCTTCTTAGAGATAAGCTACCATCGCCTGAGCTAGTTTATTTCCATTATGTATGTAAGCATATCTCAATTCTTCGATATTAATGAAATGAAGTTTTATTTCTGATGCATCTATGTGTTTAGATATATATATATATATATATTATGTTGCATACCTGCATAAGTCCAGATCAAACTCCTCCTCCATGTAGCTGGAAAGTTTGACTGAAATTTAACCATTAATCGAAGTTGACCACATATAAGAAAGCTTGTCTCTCATATATTCTAATGCTAGAAACTTATTTCTTAATGTTATTGGGTTATTTTACTGGATGATATTGTATTGGGCTCATTGTACTCTTTGTTGAACATTTTATGACAATTTAATAGAAGAATAATTTTAAAGGGTTTTCCCCCTTGTGGGGTTTTTCCATGGTCTTTGACCAAACCTAGTGTCTCTTGTTGATGTGTTGATTGTCTCCTTGTTCATTGAATGTATTGTTCTAACTTCAATTATTATTGATGAATGGAAATACTAATTTTTATTGGAAAGATTGCTAATTGAAGTAATGAATTGGGTTAAAGTAATTCATACAGCATATAATAATCTGAAAAATTAACATGATGTAGCCTATTGGCACGGATGATGATGTGGTGAGATGTCAAGGCATGGAATGATGTGGATCAAAGTGCACATTAGTGCTAATGTGGAAACTAATGTGGTATGAATGAGGATGAGGCCCTATTAGGTGATGACATGTGGACAAAGATTTCAACGTGTTTTGCATGGGGCATGGTATGGATGTTGACATGGCACTTGGAGGGTATATTTTCAAATGGGCATAACTTTGTGGTTGGAGCATAGAACGAGATGAAATTTATATTGATGGAAAGCTCTCAATGAGAGAAGTTGATGGTGGTCTCTGAAGTGAGTTTTAAAGTGGTTTAAGGAAGACAAAATTTGACAACCTCACTTCCTTAAGGTGACCTAGGAGGTTGGGTATGGATACCCCACATCCTTAATCGAGATTTAAGCGGATACATATATTACAAATAGTATTAGATTTATGGTTAAAAAACTAGGAATAGAGGGTTATGGATACACCATATAAATGAATTTGGAGCTCTAATACGAATGGTATCAAAGCAAATTTCAAACATTGGACTTGTATCAGGAAAGAAAATGACTGCAGAAATAAAGTTGTTAGAGCTATGGATTAAAATGAGGCTTGAAGTGACACAGATAAAGCACAAGGAAAAAATTGCTAGAGTAATGAATCAAAGGTAAATCATAGAGAAAAGGTTCCATAGAAAAGAGAGTAGTAATGAGGCTATACAACATGGGAACCAAGTCTACTGGATAAAATATAATGGTTGTAGAGTTATAATAGTTGAGTGGTAGAATGTCACAGGCTTCATGACGTGTAAAATATATATATTAAGAGATTAAGGTAGGATTGTTGAATATGTGTGAATGAAGAAATATAATAGAATCTTAATTGCCAAGGTTATGAAGGATACAGTTAGGATGCTAAGAATATTTGTCTAAACAACTCAATGGAATGATATTGTGGAAGCACATGGCCAAGTCATGCAGCCATAGTTATGAGGGGGAACCTCTCAAAACTATCTATTTTTATTTTTATTTTGAATGTTTTCCTCATGTTTTGAAAGGATTTATTGTATACTAAGAAATAATGAGTATAAGCATGATAAATTGTAAGATATTGAATAGCCAAGAATGCACATGTCTAGATAGGAATTAGTACAATGATATGTTAGGTGAATATATACATGTTGGATGCATATAATAATGAAGTAGAATACATAAATCATGAATTAAGGATTTTAGAATTTTTTTTCATAAGAGGGTTTTGAAGGCTAGCCATGGTTATTGATGAACATTTAGCGAAGAAAATATTGATCATATGGCTAGAGAAGCTAATGAGGATGATACGTATAGTCTCTTGGAGACATTAATATGGATAATAAGGTCTATATAAATACGTTAGTAAAGAGGAATGAAAGAACCCTCCTAGAGATACCAACTAATCAAGTAGCATCTAATAATTACTAACAATCATGCATGTATGTTTTTGGTATGCTCAGTTAGGTAAGAATTTCCTTCATGAAATTTTAATATCAATAATGATATGAATGAAGGAATGGCTAGTAAATCAGGAGTTGGTACTAGAATGATTTATTAATGTTTGATTCCATATGAACTAGGGAAGCATGTTCTAGTTATGCTTGTGAGACATTTCATTTGAATGACTGCAATTTCTCATAAGGTAGGTTGTTATTACATTTTATAGATGTACATAAATTATGAGAAAAAAAGGTGTAGGAAGTGCACAGTATTGTTAGGATGCATTATTGAGGCATTGTTTGAATGCATGGTGAATGCATAAGATTAATGCAAGCTTATGAATATGCATATGAAATGGAGAGCTAAGTAGCTGAAATGATAGAGTTGGTACTAAATTTTGAAACATATATCATCTCAAGTATTTTAATTTGGATGTTGCAACTAAGGGAAGTTGCATGATGATGCAGTCATAGATGGATGGACTCGAGAAAGCTCTAACTAAGGAGAGTTATGAAATGATGAAGACAATAGCAAAAATGATGGATTGATCCATAAGAAAATGGCAAGCCCAATTGATAGTAACTACTTAAGGAAATAAAGCAATGTTGCTATGAATTCAAAGCTATGCAGAGTTATAGGGGAAAACACTTGATTGTGTTCCCTACTAATGATTGGTTAGGGATAGAAAAAGTTGGAATGTAAAAAGAATAAAGTCTGAGAATGCTTGATTGATTGTTGATGTCTAAAAGATATTAAAAATGAATAAATGAGTAAAATGAAATGGCTACTAATTTAGAAAAAAAATGGTCCATGTGTTAATTGATTTGAGTAATAGTTTATGTTTGAATGAAATAGTGAATTAGGAAAAGGTGAAAGTTTTCCTTAGAAATATAATCTTAAATATCAATTATTAAAGTGGGATCTAAACAATGAAGCAACTTCTATCATACAAAACCTCGAGGGTGATGACAAGAGAATGCAACGCTAATGAAGGTGCTAGATGGACTCCTTAAAAAATCATCAATTGAGTATGCATAGTGATGGTGACCATATAAGTATGAAAATTAACCATATTATAATAGTTGATAAGTTGAAGGAATTGGGAAAGAATTCCTTTGAGTTGAGATGTTTTTTATGATATATTTCAATTGAATGCATAAATTCTATTCCCAAATGGGGTATGGTTATGGAAGAATTTTATCAATACATAATATTTGATAGAAGACTTAGAAACCTGAGAGAGTTATCCTGATGGATAACAGTTGGATAAGTGAGTAATACACTCATAGCTCAAAGTGATTTTTTGTTATATAATCCATTAAAGGAATGCCTTGATATGAATGATTTTTCCTTTCAATTTCATAGTATTAAGTTAAACATAATCAAATGATTAACTATGTGATAGTCTTGAAATTCAAGTTAGTAGTTGTTGTTGAAAATGCATTGAAAATACTTTACACATAAGAAACTAACATTATGTGGCTAAGTGAAAATACATATTATAGGTAGAGTGTGTTGGGTATGGCATGGAATGTAAACCCCTGTTGATGGATACAAATATTATCACCTATAGAAAGCCAAACATTATGAGAAGAGTCTTATGTTTTTGTGATGTAGCTTTTGTATTAAGCAAGCTTGGAAAATAAAAAATTGATTGAAAAATTTATGAGTAACCTCATGATTTGTATAGTGTGATATAGATGAGATCATGAATCTATATAGGAAATAATAGATAAAGGTTGTGAAGTAGAGATCCTAAGAACAAGGCTATTATAGTGACAATGGAAGTCCGTGACAAGTAAACAATATCAAAGAAAGCCAAATGGATGCCTTGGCTATAACATCATGAGTAATGACATGTAAAGCATGTTAGACCAGGCTAGTGGGATGCCTTGTATATAATACTCTAATAGTCTCTTTAATATTCTATTGTGGAGATTATAACAACTATCCTCAATTCCTCTAAATACCTTGTGCGTGGAGAAAACTTAGAGTTCCAACTAATAAAAAAAATGATGATCCACCTTGGATAGCTTGATTGAACTTTCTCAAGAGCAGCTTTCTATTGGCCCTCATACATTTTTGGAGGGATTTTAAGGATGAGTGAGCATTATTTTTTAGCCCAATGATACAAGGGAGCACTATTGTTCAATCCAATTTTACAAGCCTGGGAAATTGGTTAAGCCAGTGATACAGTTGCTCAATATCTTCTTAACCCAGTGAAATGACACAGAGAGAAGATTCCTTAGATCAAGATTTATCTTGTATACTTTATTTTTCAAACTCTATATCACCCCAATAACCACTTATCTAGTGATACAACTTTGGGAAGTGACATGAGTTTATTTCTTGTAATTTTACTTCTTCGAGATAGTGCATCACTCCATTAAGTCTTAAGGTAGTGATAGAATGCTCCACTTAGCTCGAGTCTACGGACACACCCTTGCAATTTATCCATTCCCTTGTAGACTCAACTCCTCTTGTCATTATATTACTCCACTAGGTATCAAGGAAGTGATACAGTGCTCCATTGAACCTCAATCCAACAATACAACTTCATTTTAGGCTTGAAACTCACTATATGCCATCTATACCTCAACATATCACTCCCTTACTCATCTAGTCAACATTGTGTTGCCCTAGTTTTCCTCAAGTTAGTGATATACTCTCAAAATTCATCTTTAAGCTCACTTTTCATCTCCTCTAGCATAATGCATCACTCCACTGAGCCTCAAACTAGCAATGTATCACCCGCTTGAGCATAACACTAGTAGTATATCACCCTACTAATGATCAATCTAGTGATATGACATCTCATATGGGCCTCTCTCACTCATGAAACTTAAATTTTGGCTTTTCTAGTGTATCACTAACTTATATATTAGTGAAATATAAGTGGAAAAGGTTGGTTATCAAAATACGTTAATGTACTTAGGCTCAAGAAAAATATTAAAAATGTCCCCATAATGCCCCCTTTCAAAAACATCACTTAGTTTCCATATTTGTTCAGAATCAACAACATATACATGAGTAAAGTACTTTCACTCTCCTTGTTAGCACCAGGTGTAATCTAGATTAGCTCAATTATGTGTCAAATCACACCCACTTAGCTTCATATTTGTCTTGTTAGCTTATTTTGTGAAAGGATTTTTCCTTCGCTTTGTATTTTCTCTCTTTAGAAGACTCCCTCATCCCTTTTCCTCCATCTAATGTACTCTTTTAATATTCACTTCCAAGAATATGGATGTGTCGCATTTTTGTCTATCAACCCTTGCCTTATCAAGCTCCCAACACACTCAAAGGCATCACAATACCTCAACGTAGCTTCAGAAGACATACTCAGTATAGGGGAAGCAACCACACAACCCTAGCTAACCAATATCACTTACTTTTCCTTGGTTCAACCACAAAAGTGTGCCCTAGAAACCACGATTTAACTCTTTGGCCTCTAGATTGATTCACTATGACAAAAAAACACTTGGTATTTTCCTTCTCCATGGTTACTAGTCTAAGCTCTTTCTCTTTTGAGTTCCAGGTTTAATACCATCAAGACACTTAGATTTTCATGCGCAAGGAAACATCCCTACACCCCATCTTTCAATTCCCAATGTTGGGTGCAGGTACTTGGGTGTATCTTTCCTAAAATTCCTAGCCTTAGTTTCTATAGTGTAATGACATTTTTTTGTGGCACAATGTGGAGCCATGTTGGTTAAGATTATGATATCAAGGATCAAAATTTTCTGGCCACTCCCTATTAGTGTTTCTTTTCTTTTTTACCTTTGGAACTTGTTACCTTCGAATGAGTTAAACCATAGAAAGTATAATATCTTGAGATAACCTGTGTAATGGGTCCCTTTTGTTTTAATTGGATATGTCGGGGAGTCATGTAGGTATAAAAAAGAATGGTTTGTAAAGTCCCAATGGTTCAGACCTTAAATGATGAGACACTTTCCAACTCACTTTAGCCTGAGTCCTAGGATAGTCCATGCAACATTGATAAATATACATTATACTCCAAAACTTTAAAAATTGTTTCAAAGAGAAATCCCACCTCCAAATTACCCAAACTTAGAAGTTTACAAGGCTACTAAGAGGTATTGGTTTCACAAAGTAGCTACAAATCCTCCTATATTTCCATTTGTATGGGAAAATGAATGGCCAATAAAGCATGTTTATCATGAGCAAACCATGATCAGGGAAAACCACAAGAAGCCTATTGACTCATTTAATTCATTTTCATCGAGATGTATTATAATATCCCTAAGGAGGAGTTAGCCCTCGATGATCATTGGTTATAAGACTTCAATATCTTTCCCAAAGAGCTTGTAAAGACATTGTGGACCAAAAAGGGAAATCGCATGTCCACAGATAACAAAGAATGTCTTACCAATATGCTAAATGCCCCCTTTCATCATCCAGTGGCCATGTTATGCAAGTTGTAGTCTAACCTAATGCAGAAACCTTCTATGAAGGATGGCCCTGGTTAATATATCTTGCAACAGTCAAGGGAAGCATCCTCAAATGAAGTAATATATTATCTCCATCCCTAAAGGATAACATCAAGTAGGCTCATAATCTAAAGGAATGTTAGGAACCTCAATTTTTCATGGGCTCCTACCTGCTAGAAATTATCTGTGTCAAGCACGTATTCCCAATAATGGGATAGAAGTGGACAAGGTAGGAGGAGCTAGTCCAAATTTATTATAAATTTCTATGGGAATCACATTACATTCAATATTACACTAATATATCCCAAGACTTCTTGATCCCACTATATGAAATATTCTTTAATGATCCTACCTCATGTATGTTTGAAAGAGCTAGGTAGTTTCGGTAGCTAAAATCAAATAACCACAAGGATTTATTGCTCCATTATCCTTTCCTGAGGATCACCAAACAAACATGTGTTCAATCCAAAGTGCAATGGTATCCTGAATCAATTCTCTATCATGTATATCTTAACAAAAAGCAAGAAAATGAAGGGAGAATACACCTTTCAGTTGAACACACAATAGTTAGTTGATGCAACCAACTTTGGGGACACCAAATCTTCTAGTCTCCAAGCTCCAATATTGTATACATACACATACACAACCAAAAATACCCAAATACCTTCGTGTAATATTACATTATCATGATAATTACCGATAATCAAAACATGAGCACACATGAAAATAACATGATTAGCATGTAAACAATGTGAATACCAATAATATAAAAGAAATGGAATCAATATTTCATTATAGAAAAATGGAATACATGAATGATATATCCCCAAGACACATGATGCTCCTCTCCTTTAGCCTCACATCCTAGCCTCCTCTAGCCTCTCACCAGAACAAAGCTCTCTGAATATAATATGGACATTAGATCTCAAATTCTAACTAGCCTAACCCTTCAATGTGAAAAGTATATATAGGCCCCCTAATGGGGGTGTTAACCTAGGAATTTATGTGACCTCCTTGTAAGGAGTGCTCTTTCAATAGGTGTCTCCTCACTCATTATGGCATGGCTAATGAAGGTTGAACAACGTTAGGGGGAGTACTTCCATTTGTGGTGTTTTAAATGTTAGATTAATGTTTTTGGATGGAAACTGTTTGTCTCTTGTAAGAAAGGAGATGAGGTGGTGCCCTCATTTTCCATCATCTAGTATAGTTTGATCCTGTTGATAGTCGTGAGAAATTTGTAGGTTGATGTGTCTAATTTCCTTAAGATTCAAAAGTCCATTTATTCACATTGGGTTGGTTTATAAGTGTTTCTCAGTTGCAGTGAGGTATCATGTCTTGTTCTTCATCTATTGTCTCAAATTTTTGTTAATTGGGTTACGGTTCAATTAATCCTTTTATTTTTCCATATTAGTATGTGGTATGCCTCTATACTATATTTTGCAAGAGGATTCTTGGCCTCTTTGGGTCTAAACCAACTTTTGTTTAGTTCTTGAGTTGGTGGTGTCTAGGTGTTGGTTCTTTCAAATGTTAATTTGGTCTACTTTTGGGAATTTTTCCTCCTACTGTTCTTGTTACAACATATTCTGTTATTTTGGTCCTCTCTTAATTTGTGTGGGTCCTTATGTGTTGTGGAGAACAACTTTTCATGTCTTGTGTATTTGGGTACTGGCATCTCTCACTATTTCCTTCTGTTTTAGGGGGTTTAGAGCTCTATGTCTTTGGCTTTCCCTAAACTAGGGTATTTAATGGAGTTCGGTCCTTTGGAGTAGCATTGGCGAGATAATATATTTGATTTAAGATATGGGTTGCAAATGTCTATTGTCTATCCAACTTCTTATTTTCCTAGAAGTGGGTTGTGTACCTTTATTTCTTATTTTCCATGCCACTATCACTATGGCCCCTCATCAGCAAATGATGAGTAGAAGGGGAAATGTTGGAGTTAAGAGAACTTGACCTTTTGCATTTGACTCTGTGGGCACTTTCTTTAGCATAGTTCCTCTTGAATTCAAAAGGGAAATTCTACTACTAGAGGCCAGAGAGATTGAGGATTTCCCATACCATTCTAACTTTGAGCTTCAGGTGTCATTTGTTGAAATGAAGAGGGTCCCAAACCCTAGTAAACTTTGCAAGCAAAGGTTTCATTTCTTGTAATTTCTCTCATTGCACCAACAAATGAATACTTTGTTATGTCTTATCTTTAAGGAAAAGCAGGTTGAACAATATAATTATTTTCTGGGTTGAAAGATGTTAAACATATGTTACGAAACATTCGTTTCTATCTTAACAATGTTGATTCAATATTGTCAAGGGTGGATACTTTTCTAGTTTCAGACTCTGCTTCTAGAGACTTGTTTAACCCTCCTAGGGATCCAATTGATCCTTCTATGGAGAGTGCTATGGAATTGACCATTATCTCTTCTAACCAGAAGTAGATTTTGGATTCATATGTTTTTGCTAATATTTTGATAGTTTTGATACAACATTGTAAAAGCGGTTATCAAGGTTTTCCAAACTTGGACGAGACAATATGTAAGAAGGTTTTGTTGGTTCCATTATCTCTTCTAACCAGAAGTAGATTTTGGATTCATATTTTTTTGCTAATATTTTGACAATTTTGTTCCAGCACTGTAAAAGTGGTTATCAAGGTAAACTTGGATGAGACACTATGTAAGAAGGTTATGTTGGTTTTTTTGTGCACTTGTTTTTGGGTTCATTGTATTTTAAGTCTCAACGATGATACACACAGGAATGTAGAAATTTTCAATAATATGACACTTATTCACAGAGATTATCCTGATTACACAGTATTTGTGGGATGCATGCATAATACATAACCTCCTCTATGTTGATCACCAATTTTGCGGAATTAAGAAACAATCGCATGCGCACATTGAAGAATCAATCACACATATCAACACAGTATATCACGGGGAAAGCATATAGCTGGAAACCCCCAACTATCTGTATATTATATTGATTGAGAACATGTAACCATACATAGTACAATACTCTCGCAAGTACACAGTACTATCTCCACCTGTTACACACAAACTAGCTCAAATCTGAATCAATCACTGGCTCAAATCTCCTCCACTACTTGCCTGCCTCCACTGCGCAATACCTGTTGAGAATAGATGGAATGGCTGATCCAAACTCATATTTCCCTTGGATAAACCACAGAATTCTCATTGGCAATACTCAATCCATTGATTGAGCAAATCTCATGCACAACTATAGTCACAACTGACAGATGTCTTGCCCTTTCACTCACCTCTAACACTTGTCTCCATTGAACTATCCATGCACTGAGTTAAATGATGTATTCTTTAGTTGATTTATGAGTTAATAATTAGTGAATTAATTAATAATTAATTCACACCACTCATCACTAGTGTATTTGTCAGTTAGAGTAAATACAACTAGTTCAACTAAGTCAAACTGAACACAACTCCATCAACTCCTCAATCAACTCCACCAAACTCAATCACTTGAGTTCTAACTGAAGTCCATCATGCAATAGCTCAACTAACCCATAGGAAAAACGTATTTCCTTTTGGCAGTTGCATGTGCCACATCCGTAGCTCGAACTGAAGTGCTGCAAGAGGATAAGATAATGTTTATAGTCCAAATATTATTAAGAGCTAATAATATTCGACTGTCCTATTTTTAGACTGGCAGTCTAAAAATAGAGTCCACCCCTATGTCTAAAAATAGAAGTCCATATATTTTTACCAAAATGACCAATCATCCAAAAATAGCATCATGCAACTCATAGACCATGATCCATATGTCTAAAAATAGACATAGTCTAAAAATAGGCTTTGCGTCAAAAATAGCCTATGGAACCAGTTAGTGAAGGCGACTTCTTTTCACTAAGCTCCATCATCTTGTTGCATTTTCAACAAGGAAATTGTATGGTATGGATACTTGACCTCCGCTTATTATAGTTCTTCAACTATGGCAATTGTATGTGCATTAGAAGGCCAGTTATTGTGTGGCATTGTTTGATGGTGGGTGCATTTGAGCTGGCTTATGGTGTGATGAAATGGTGTGAGGCGCATGTCTCACTTGTGAGCCACAGGCGACTATAGGGTTGATCATGGATTCCTCTTTTGGCATCTTGGTTTTGGTTTATCAATGTTTTGTTATTTTGGAACAATCTTGGAAAGTTGTCATTGTTATGTCTTTAGTTATGGATACTCATTGAGATCTAGTTTTGATTTTGCATCTTCACTTACATGTGGTCTTAGTGTTGCAAATGTGCACGCTTATTCTACTGATATAACCCCAATTCACGTTTATCTGGGGACTGGTGTCTCAGTTATTTTTGTTGTCATCTTCTCTATTGCAGGTCAGTTAGTTGTTTCTATGGGATGAATTTTATACCCCCAAGCCTATATCTTGTAGTCTATATGGTTTTACAATTTACTATGTACTCCTCATGTTTTGATTAATGGAATTGAATTGCAGTTCACAAAAAAAAGGGACAAGTATATATAGGCCTTTAGGTTTCCCTAGGAGAATGAATCTGGATCCTTACGGGGAAGAGAAGTTAGGAAACTTCCATAATAATTTTCCTAGATAATGACAATCTAGTTCTCTAGACCAAGTTGTAAACTGAGAACCAAGGGAAGTGGCAGATTAAATGAGGTTAAGCAGTGTTTTTTATCTAAAAGTATTAGAAACAAGGGTACGAGCTATGAAAAAGGGTTGATAGTATAAGGATAGTTGCAATTGACCCAAATGTGGGAAAATAAGTTGATAATAGTAGTGGATGTCCACAATTGGTGATAGGTTTGTGGATTAGGATGGAACATACCTAAGAAAATTTAGAGAAACCAAACCTTCTCATTTGATTCCAAAGTTTGTAACTCATGGAATGATACTACAAAAGATAGTTTATTAGGTTCACACAAAGGTATTTGGAGCATTGTCACATGATAAGAAGGCTCCCTAGCCAACATGGCATTACACCTGGGCTTATATTATTTAAAGGACATGAAAGAAGCTAGAATAGAATCTAATGCTCTAACATCATTATATTTTTGGGATCTAACATTCCACAAGTATGATCCAAAATATGTGGTGAAGAATCACTACAATGCATGCAAATTAGGTGGGATTACCAATCATAGATGTGGGCTAAAGAGGAGAAATATAAAAGTGCCTTGAACTTCTTAGATATTTTCCTCGGAATAGGCTATAATGAACCTCAAGAAACCGTCTACTCAACAAAAAGTAGCCAGAGTTGCATAGGAAGAAAAGTTCAAATAGGAGCAAGAAGTACCACAAATAACCCAAGAGATTGAGCTCAAAGAAGAAGATGAAATGAGGATGGAGAAATAAAGAAAGAGCAAGGTAGAGGAGTAAAGATGAAAATCACATGAAGAGGAACAGAGTGGGAATTAGAGGAGGAAACAATAAGAAGCTGAGGTCAAGGAATAGGAACAAGATCTCTAGGCATAGCATGCAACACAAGATTAGGATGTCCAATAGAGCACATATTGCATGTACATTGATTCAATTAAATAACAATCTGATCCAAGTGGATGTTGGTGGCCACCCACCTATCCCATTTGGACCCCTGCAACTGTCTCTTTCAATTTTTAAGTTTCCGTAATTGTAGCAAAACTTACTATTTTTAGCAGTTTTTCGGGTCCTAAACTTCTGGAGTCGTTTTGAGGCCCTAAACGACGTTTTTTGGGAAATCTGGGGGCAACATGGGTCCATGGACCGATGT
>APFE030156924.1:17534-31073 GCA_000404065.3 Pinus taeda
TTCTTAGAGATAAGCTACCATCGCCCTAGCTGAGTTTATTTCATTTCTGGTTGTAAGCATATTTCAGTATTTTCCATTAATGAAATGAAGTATTATTTCCGCTGCATATTTGTGTATATGGTTGTCTTTGTATTTTGTTGCGTTCCTGTTTAAATCCGGATCAGAATCCTTACCAACACAAGTGGTAACTTTCTAGTTGTAGAGATGGGAATTACACCAAGAAGAAAGGGAAAATTGATAACCTGGGAAAGTTCTGATATGGTCACACCACAAAAAAGATAGTGGAACATGAGAAAAATTCTCAATCCATTCCCCATTTTCCTCCATTGATAATCACTATAGAAAGGCATGTCAGAAAGGATCCACTGTCCATGCCATCAACTAGAACAAAACTATATTTCGCCGCTGAGAGGAATGTGAGATAGCTCCTTGAATTGTTGAAGCGTAAGGATGATTGTATAGTAGATATTAAGAAGTAGGTGAAGTTGTTAAAATATCACAACATACATCAGAAGAAAAAGGACATTGACAGGGAAGAATATAGGTCTTATGCATCTAAAGTACATGAATCCTATAAGGCCATGGTCAATAGGTTATAACCTTGCCTCCAACATCTTCAAAAGATATCCACCACAATGCTACCTCTTTGGAAAATAGCTAAAGAAAGAGGAAATGTGTTGCAAGGAGTACGAAATACTTTGAACTAGCTAGATGAATTTCCTAAATAGTATCCATGTGCTCCATCACAGGTCCTTAGGATCAATGAGGAATAATTGGAATAGAAATCCATCATTATCAATAGGGCTTAGAAGATTCAAAAGAAGTTGGAGAAGGACATATCTAGATCTATAGATCAATATTAGCATCATTAGTCTTTAGTTGAGAGATTGATCAATATAAATGAGCTACCAACCATTGGATCCCAAGGAGAAGCTAGGAAAGATGAAAAAGTTGATAAGGAGTTGGAAGAAATTTAAATAGTTAGAGAATTATTTATTGGTTTATTGAAAAATGTAACCACAAAATACAACCTCAAGCAAAATATCGTGGAGCCTTCAAAGAAGCAAACAATGTTGAAGTCCTTCATGGTCTCATTGAAGAAATATGTACATACCCTCTCACAAAGCGCATTAGAATATCATGTCATCATGGAAGGGTTGTTACCCAATAGGATTAAGGTGATCTACTCCTATTACGAAATCTAGGTATCATATCTTCAAGAAGTCCTAAGAGTCCATCTAGAAGATCCAATCACACTATAGCGACTTTATTTTCTATCACTAGGGCTTACCAAGCATTTTCATTAATTATATTCGAAAATGTTGAGGATTTGAATAGATTGTAACTGCCATTAATTGGAATCTCAAGATTCACTTGGGGAGTTAGTAATGAAATCGAATGATGTAAACTCCTAGCAAGAAGGACTTTTGATTGTCTAAACTTCTTTAGCTCTAAACTTTCTAGACTTTAGCAAAATTTTGCAAAATTTAAAAGATAGGACCTAATAAACCAATGTACTATGTATTCATTGACAAGTAATATTGGTAAGTCTTATAGGCCATTGCTAGAATCATGACTCAAAATATATTGTGCTTGTGCTTCTAACTATTCTTAAGTAATTACATTTCTGTGTGCATTCTATGAGATTTATTGATGTTATCTATGGACTATTTTTTGAACTAGTTAGTTATTTCTCATGTTGTAATTAATTTTGTTTTTTGCTTTCTTCAATGAGAAATTATTAGATCAGAGATGACTATTCTTTGTTTTCTCTAATAAGTTAAACTTTCTAGTGCAAGGAAGTTAGCTAACTACTTTCTTAATACAACTATTGTTGTGTTTTGTTGCTCATTTCTTCCTGTCCTTATTTATGTTTTATCATTTAGTTAATCCACTGTATTTTTATTCCAAAAATTAGATAGTTTTAGTTTAGCTTGTATGCCCCCCTTGTTGTGATGACATTTTAATATCTCACAACATTCAATAAACAAAAGAATGGTTGTTATGACAGAATCCAGATGGGTCTCTTATCGCAAATAATGTGATGTCTAGCTGAGACCTTAAATAGTAGAGAATTGATTGTAACTATTATTGGGTCAATCATCCCTATCTACATATTCCTATGTAGGAAAACCTTGCTTAGATAGATCGTCTAAGGAAGGGAATTGCCTAAACCCAAAATGGTGAGTAACTACAAGAAAGGGAGACTTAAATGAACCAATATGAAAAGCTTAGGTCACACACTCACTATGATCATGAGTTTCAATGGGTTTGTCCAATACAAGTACTGAGCTAGACATGTTACTTGTGGAAGCCTATTGGAGTGAAGGGAAGCCATACATATAAGTATAAATTTAAAATTTCATTTGTGGAAAGTCGTGATGCTTTGTAGAAATTGATATCCCTTATGGAAAAGTTAATGGTTGTATATGAAAATGGTCATAACACATATGTGATATTAGTTTTTTGATGTAGGAATTTAATGGAATGTGATAAGTCTAAAGGTGACTAGTATACAAATGATATTGTTGAATCCAAGGGAAAGGAAAAGGACATGAAGGATGCCAATAAATTGCAATAACAATGATGTTGGTATAGTTGAAAGGAAGTACTTTACATACTATTGTGGTGAACAAAAGACACATCGAATGGTATGCTACTAGGGATGACACTTGAAATGATGTGAACACTAAGGATGGTGTTCCATTAAGGGGGAGGGTATTGTAACACCTTGGCATTTAATTTCCAACTAATATTGTAATTGTAATCAATTATGTTAATGCTACTTGTGTAGGCATGTAAATGTAAATGAGTTAAAAGATCGTGAACAATTATAATTATATATTAATAACAATTAATGAAGAGGTGGAGTTTTGATATAGACCATGAGAATCCATGAGGAGGAGGGAAGCCAACAAGAGTGATTTATGGAATTAATCCTAGCCAATAGATTATTTGGCTAAGCCAACATTCATAAGAGCTAAATTGTTAACTTTCACAAGAAAATATCTAATGGGAAGGTGTGGTAGTAACTACCATATCTATGGGAGTAGTTTGGTTGTTCCCCATCTATCTTATCCAAGGTATGGGCAGAGTACCACTCAACGACGTGAGAATCTAACCAAAAGCTTCAAATTTGGCCAGGACAGCTAGGTTTGACAAGAAGCCCATCAAAGAAGAAACTTGTGAAGGAAGTGAAGGGGAAGTAGATAGAAAAATAGATAGACATAGAAGTGTGTGCAAGGGAACAAAAAAAGAACTAATGGGGGTGTGAGAATAAGCCACGTGCGAAAAGAATAGAGACAAGTGCTTGTGGTGGGTGTGAGAAGAGAGAGAAGAGAGAGAGAGAGAGAGAGGAAGCTCTCATCTAGACAATGTTGTAACCTAAAAACACTCTTCTGAAATTTTTTCTATCATGTCAATTTTTTTTTCGAAAATCTAATCTCTTTCCAATCACCTTGAAAGACTCTCTACCCAATTAAACTTTGTCCAAATAGACATTTTGCCATTCATCCTCAATTTTGTGATTAATTACCTTAACTTTCAAATTAGGATTCCTTTTACCTCATCAAATGTATTTGACTCGTTTCCAAATCCAAAGCAAACACTCAAAACAGTAATCGTTATTGTAACTAGTGTAATTTTATTAATAATAATTTTAATTAAAAATTAATTAAATAATATTTATTATTTTAGAAAAAGATTGTAACTAGTGTCATTTTATTAATAATATTTTAATTAAAGATTAATTAAATAATATTTTTTATTTTAAAAAATAGTGCATGTGATTCAAAGCAAACACTCAAAACAGTAATTGTTAGTGTAACTAGTGTCATTTTATTAATAATATTTTAATTAAAGATCAATTAAATAATATTTTTTATTTTAGAAAAAAGTGCATGTGATTCGATAAGAAACAACATTCTTAAAGATGAAATACTTCTCACAGATACAGTCGATCATCCCAAGGCCTGAACATCCTCATAAAAAATAATATGATACTTCACTTAATGTTTGAAACATGTTCCCAGCATTGAAAGTAATGTTTACAGATTTATGATTATAAGCCATGGCAGATTTAACTTATTGCCTTACATATATTTTCACTTCTTGTTCAATTGATTGAAATGTGTTTTTTCTAGGTGTCGTCAAAATGTTTTGTCAACAGATTCACAAAGTGAAGAGCTACAGTTTGATCTTGCATATAAGTTTTTCAATTTTCTTCAACCAGTGAGTAGATTATGCTCCATATAGAAACCTCAGGAGATACATTGAAATCAAAAGCTCTGGAATTTAGAATCGATCATTGAGTGAAAAGAACTTCGTTAGAAGCATTATGTCATCTTCATTGATACACTGGGTGATATCCTTGACCTTGCAAACATGGAGTTTGGAATGATGAAATTTGAAGAGTAACCATTATGTTCAGTTCATCTGGTTCATAACATTATGAAGATGGCACTTGCAGCTAGTCAGAAGAAGGGTATTATTGTTGCAAATTGTTTCCTGAAAATGGTTATCTGTGATCCACTATGAGTGCACTATGTCATGAGGTAGGTAGCGGTCCTAAATGCCAAGAAAATAAATGCTACTCTATTTCTGTTGCTGCTAATATACTAGCAATAGTTGAGTAGTGTAACTTATCTGAGGGTATATACTTCATCATCATAGGAAGAGAAATTTGCATTCATACATGCTTTATGACTATGGCAAGATTCATTATGTTGTAATTGGACCACTGAAAGCTAATAAATTTTACTTTTATTGATGCGGAGGCTATGGACCAGAGTACGGTTTCAAGATTTCACCTACACAATTTACATTTGTTTTTGCAATTGTTGGTGACCTGGGTCAAACAAGATGGACATCAACAAATTTAGAACAAATTCAACAACATAACTATGACATTCACATTTTCCCTGTGTCAACTGTCATACATCAACTACCAACAACATCTGTGGGACTCGTTTGGATGACTAATGGAAGGCTTTGGCAAGCACAAGGCCATGGATGGTCACAGAAGGAAATAATGAGAAAGAGATGATCCCCTTCTTTCTGCCTTCATTTAGAGGTGATCCCTTGCTTTATGCCATCACTTAGAGCATACAATGCACGATGGAAGTGGTCGAAGTTCAAACCTTTAGAAGTTTCAGGAGTACAAATTATCATGCTTGGTTCTAATACTGACGATGGAGAAGATTGGGATCAGTACCAATGGTTTCAGACCAACCTTTCAAAGTTGAGAGTTGGATTTAGAGTCAAAATTGAATGGCATGTCAAGCTGGAGTGAATATGCAGTCTTCTCCCAATGCCGATGGTTCTGAAAAGAAGAGGAATGTGCTGCCTGAGATGGTGGAGAACTGAAGAACATATTTGGACTTTGGCCTAGAAATATCAAAGCTCCGTGTTCATGGGATGCTCTCTTTACAATTAAGGATATTTCAGAACTATGCCCACTAATCCAGGTCATGTTCTTGAAACATATTATCTTGATTTAAAATGGGCATCCAAAGTAATTGTATCTATTCTATTTTATGCTGCTTGTTGCAACATGAAATGTCTAAAAAAGCAGATGTTAGACAAAATGATTTCCTCATTTGAGTTAGTCGCTTCTTGAGCTGCACAAGGTAAAAACATCCTGAAAACCCTATTGAAGAAGCTTTCAAGGAGAAACCAAAGGTTGTTGTTATGATTGGAATCAACACAGCTTTTACCAGAAGAAAATGGCAAAGTTTTATTTGAGAAACCTGGATTCCACAAGGGACGAGACACAGACATCTTAAGCGGGAAAACGTAATTGTAATTAGAATTGTCACTAGGCACAGTGCTACATCTGCAGGGAATTTGGATCACGTCATTGAAGCAGAAGCTGCTCAATACAGGCAGATGTCAAATATCATGATCTGGAACACTAGAAGTTTGGAGAATATGGAAACATATATAATCATCCATGTTACAGAGTTCATCTCAGATTTGTCCATCCACGACCATTCAAATCAACAATCATTATTCATCCAGCACCCTCAACTTATAAATAGTGAAAAATAGTGAAAGGGGAGAATACAAAATCGGCATTGTGTATTGAGCCTACAATTTCATCTGTAGTAATTTTTAGTATTTTTAGTTAAGAGTCTGTTTTGTATAAATAGATTCAGCACTCTCAAAAACTTGACATCTAAAATGAAGCTTAATAATTATAACCTAGATTTTTTTAAAATTTACCCGAAAAAACATAGTCTCGTTAAACTATTCGTCCAAAATATGCAAGAAGCCATGGTTTCTGTAGACAATGATGTGGAAATTCCTTATTGGGTCAAAAGTGACATGTGTTTTCTTGGATTTCCATTTCAGTGTATTCTTGGATTTCCATTGTTTATTAATGATCTACCACGTTACGCCATGAAATGAATCAAGGCCATGGATGAATGGGACACGTGGAGAGTCAAATATGCTTATGGAGGAGCAAATTTACTGTTTTAAGAAATTATTTTATAAGTTTAGGATCGTATTTCAAATGGTGAAATCATGTATATTACATAGTAGATAGTTTGATTTAACTAAGCCAAACCAAATGTGTCCGAGTTATAATCCAATGTTGATCAGATTTTCCATTAAAGCTAGAATATGGAGGTGTATAGATAAAAATGTAGTTGTCTTTAAGGCGATTTTTTGAAAGTTTTTTTGGTGGTTTTTTCCGGTCAAAATCGGGTAGTAATTTATTGGAATCGCAAGTTTGATAGCTAGTTTCTGCACAATCAAAGCATCCCAGAGGTTTTTCAGGGTGCTGAATCCAAATATGCAGTTAAAAAACCATTTTAACTACAACAAATCAAAATTTAAACTCAATTTCTTCCACTGGATTCCATCACCGGAATCTCCAAAAAATCACATTATAAACAACTCCGATAAAAATTACAGAGCGTATGTCAGCAAAAGTGACAGAATATTTAATGCAAGTAACATAATGTTCTTTTTAAGAAAGCGATGGGATGATTAAAAAATTTAGGTGTCAAGCCTTTCAAGCGAAGCTTAACTTTATACTAATTTTGAAATCAATTTAAAAATGGAAGGCATATCTTCAGCATTCAAAGACCACATAGGCAGGAATTGAAGACATTCAAGTCAGAGGAGAGGAATAATTTTTTGGGCAAAGGACGAATATTTTTTCTAGGCAAAGGAGGAATAATTTTTGGGTAAAGAGACTACTTTTATAAAAAATCCTGGGGCCATCTTTGTAATTTGCTGATCAAAGAATCCATTAAATTCACCTCTTCTATATTCAGAGTTTTGTTTTGTCTTAATCTTCTCATTCGTCATCTCCTTTTATTTTTATTTTTTTTAATTGTAACCATTGCAGTTTTCAGGCCAGGGTTCTTATGTATTCAAGGATTTACAAAGAATCTTGGAGTTTATTCAAGGATTTACAGAGAATATTGGACTTTATTCAAGGATTTACAAAGAATCGTGGAGTTTTTAGATTCATCTGTAATTGCTGAGTTGCCTGAAATGTTTATATGATATACAGAGCATAGGTGAAGGATTCAGAGTTAGTTTATGATATTTTATATGGTTTTGGATATATATATTTAAACCTAATTATTAAAATCATTAAGAAAGTGCAAGTAAGTTGAAATCCTCTGTTGTGCTCAGCCCTTGCACTTGATGTCGGATTCCTTGTTTTATGCTCAGCAAACCATCCTTCTTCATCTCAGATTAACAGTGACTTCCTTACTCACTCTTAAAACCAAGCACTTGATGTCGGATTCCTTGTTTTATGCTCAGCAAACCATCCTTCTTCATCTCAGATTAACAGTGACTTCCTTACTCACTCTTAAAACCAAAATCTTATGTTTTTGACCTTTCTTCAACCTCCCATTATCAGTTATTGTGCTCCACTAAATGAGACTCCATGCCCAATGGAAAGGCCTCTAATCTGATAGGTTTACAATCTGCTGCCATCTCTTATCTCCAACTCCTTTATCATGTTCTTTCATATCGGGCACTGTGGGTTTAATGAACATATTGTTGCTTAGTGACAGTAAGTGGTCAGCTGTTATCAATAGCTAAGGGAGCCCCCTCTGGCCCAAGAGCCAACGCGAGGCAAAAAGAAAGAAAGTTGCATATGCTTTGGCATACTTCCTAAACAACAAGAAACATCTCAAGAAATGACACTTGTAATGACAGAGATCTCTCTAATCAAGAAGATATCGAAGTTGCACAGAATATCTTAAAGGACAATCCATCAAAAGGAGACATGGGATACTTCGCTGCAGAATATATTCAGGCCATGCAATGTCATTGGTGGTATTTGTTACTCAATGGAAAAATATGGTCTATCAAAACAATCCTACGAGAGCATTCCTGTGAAGATGACGGGCATCATACGAACAAAGGTCTAGTTTACAAGAAGATTTCTATCAGAAGACACTATGTGAGCATTATAGTGTCTGTACTTTACGAGTACTACACACTCACACAGAGACACTATTGATTCATTGACAACGTATGCAATGATATTTCAAGCCAACCTGTATGGGTGTTGTTAACTGGTTGACAACTTATCAGAGTAATCATCCTTATTTAATTTACAATTAACAACTGCAACTCATTAAACGTAATTTAGTTCTAGCTAGTGAGCTCTATGTCTATAGAGAAAATAAAAAATACTAAATATGATGTGGATGCAGTATCTGCAAGGCTATTTGTATCTTGCGGGGGTGAAAATGTTGTTGCTCAAATCCTACAACAAGAACTTGGTTCTGTGCACAGAATGGGTAGGAGTTGTTAATGTTGTGTGTTCCTCATTGCCAATAGAGTGAAAATCCAACCTAAAGGCTTGTATACCAATGTACTCGAATCCTCCCATTCACGGATCTCAATCTGTGAGAAATGTTGTAGAAAATCCTACCTTGTTTGATGAATGGAATTCAAAAATAGAACTTATGTCTAGAAGAATCAAGGGTGTGAGGCAGCAACTCTATCATAATCTTTTTACAAAGGATAAGATTGGTCCATTTCTCGGATAGATTGGCATATTTCCTTCACTGGTCTTAACAAGGTTCAGAGTGAGAATATGACAAGTGGCATTTCTGCATGGAAAGGATGGGCATATCTCCTTGGCTGGACGATCTAAATAACGCTCAAAGTGAGAATATGACAAATAATTGGCATGTCTACATGGAAAAGGATGGGTATATCTCCTTGGCCGGACAGTCTTTATCCACTTGTGAGCATCGTGCAACAGCTTTAATTAAAGTGGTTATTATCCTTCAATTGAGCTTGGTGATAGATAGACTCATAGAACATGGTCAAAGGTAGTTTAGAAGAAACATAAATTCATTGGTTGGGAAATCAACATTGCCCAATTTTTTTTTAGAACACATTAAAATTGGGCTACTTAGTAATATAACTTTACAATGCGCTCATGATATTGGAGAAGCATCTGAGGAAAAACTGGAAAAACTGGAATTTTTTTGTGACATAGAATGGGATTTGTGCATATAGATTATAACTAGAGACCAGAGCATGTTCTTTGCGTCGGACACAAAACATGTCCAACACGATTCGTAGGACATGAGTTTGACTCGTGTCAAACACAAACTTTATTGGTGTCTCAAAATTTGGACATGTGTCTTCTGGTAAAACATCATGAAATCGATTTGTTATCACATTTTCACACAATTTAATCATAGTTTTGGATTACATGTAGGGGCAATTAAGCAATGTTGGAAGGGATTCCAAGTGTTGGGAAGTGGATTTATCGAGGCCCTACTAATGTTATTAATGGTAATGTTATATTCTTAAAATAAATGTGTCATTCTCTTTTATATTTCATTTTCATTCTATATATTTCATTCTTCTTTATATTTCATTTTCATCATTTTAGTTAAATTTTTAGCACTACCATGAAATGACTCGGGATGTTTGAGAGTGGTTTCAACCTCATTGGATTTGATATGGAGAAAGTAGAATTTTAGATCTCACTCAAAATCTAGTAGAGTTAATAGTTTTCATGATTTTGGGATTGGGGGGATTGCAACGTTTCCATTGGAGTTTGTCATGTATGAGGGTATGGAACTAGCGTTTAATTAAGAGAACCAAGCCCTATATGTACCTCGATGTTGGTAGCACTGATTGTTGAGCTCCTCTATCATGACCTTAGTAAAAATGCACCCATCGCTCAAATAGAATCTTGATTTGACATGTTTAGCTTTTTCTATCTCATGTTAGTGCTTAGAGGGTTATATTGATGATGAGGATCCTAATATAGGCAATGATTTGGATAACAAATAGTATAAGTTATTTGTTGTAGCATGTTTTTTTTGGACCATACAAGGCATTTAGAGCATCGTTATTGGTGTATTTTTGGTTCAGAGATGGATCTCATTTGGACTCAATGCTATTTGGTTATATGCATTAGTTATGTGATTGAATTTGTATCATCATCATGTAAATGTTTTATATATTTCATATTTTATGTGTAATTCACTAATTTTTTGTATTTTTTAATTTTTGTACTTTTTATATATAATATATAACGTATCATGTTCCAAGGGTTCGCCATGTCACATGTGGGATACTCGTATTTTTGTCTTACATGTCACATGTCTTCGTGTCAAGTGACTTAGATGTCTTATTTGCTCTCTTTTACTATATTAAGCTTCTCATTCTTTATCTCTTTTGAATTTTGTTATGAATGTAATCACTGCAACTTTCAAGACAGCATCCTTAAATATGCAAGGATTTACAGAGACACCTGGAGTTTTTAGATTTCTTTGTAATTTTTGAGTTGTATGAAATATTTGTATGATATACAGAGCATAGCTAAAGGAGTTAGAGTCAGCTTCTGTGAGTTTCTATGCCTTTGGATAAATATATTTTAAAGTTAATTATTAAAATCATTAAGAAATTGTTGGTAACTTGAATTTCTTTGTTGTGTTCAGCCCTTACACTTGATCTTGGATTCATTATGTTATGCTTAACAAATGGTCCTTTTTCTTTTACGATTAATAGTAACTTCCTTGCACACTTTTAAAACTGAAATTAAGTTTTCTCCTTTCTTCAACCAGTCATTTTCAACTATTGTGCTATGATAGATGAAACTTTGTGCTCAATGGAAAAGCCCCTAATCTGAGAAGTTTATACTCTTCTGCCATCTCTTATCTCCTACTCTTTTATCACGTTCTTTCATATGTGGCATTGTGAGCTTAATAAACATATTGTTACTTAGTAACAACATTTAGTCAGCTTTTACGAATTGTTGAGGGAACCCCTCTGAACCAAGAGCACATGTACATTGGGATAGTTCCTAAATCGAAAAATCTCCAACGAACCTGCGCAGAATGTCAGACAGCAAGAACCAAAGATCATGCCCATCGACACATCTTTAGTTGCTAATAACCCTAGCGCCCTCCCAATTGACTCAACACAACAACTTAACAAGGAAAGCAGGAACTCTTGTAATTCGCTCAACAACTTACTCAATAAACCCACGGTAAGTAATCTCTCTCAGCTTGTCCTTGATGATAACCTAAAAGTATTGTTATAGCTCCAAATCTCACTATTATGGTTTGTGATGCTGCACTCATGGCCTAGGGCAACCCCTCCTTCCAGACCTGATCCAAAATCTAAAAAACAATGTTTTATTCCCTGTACGCGACATTGCCCTGAGTTAAACGCGTGTATACGCGGGTTCATACATAGCCAACCCGCGTATATGTATTAAAACACTTAAAAAAATATAAAACTCCTTATTTTCGGGTTTTACCTGCTAATCACCTGTTAGTGCCTGTGGCCTCAACTGTCCCCAACCAATTCCTAACTAAAAAACTACTTTGGAATTGGTATAAAATGACACCTAAGGGAAGGCCTAAGGGAGGGGAGAGTATAGAGAAAGGTTATTATACCGAGATTTCCCCCTGATCGGGTCTAAAGACCCTTGTGCTTTCTGCACTTCCCCCATCTTGTACAGGAAACCCTTGTTTCCTTGTGATTTGATGTTCATCCCTTAGTCATGACATCTTGGAGTGAGTATTGGAAGGTGACCTACTAGAGGCTTGAGGCGGGACGGATCCAGAAGGAGGCTGAACTTTGAGCCTGCAGAAGTGGTTCACGTGATATTGCTCCCTTTTTTTCGTACTATTCTATTTGTCTAATAAAGAAGCACGTCTTGTTCCCGATATGCTTCTTTCTTTATGTTAATGATGTTCATGTTTGAATTTCATGTATGAATAGATGTCTAAAAGTTTATAACTAACTCCTTTCTTGTATAACGTAAAGATGATTTTTACATAAATCTTTGTCCATATACTGCTGCATTCTTTGGAATTGTTGTTTTTGCAGGGCAAAGGAGCGGAAGGGACGTGAAGAAGGGTTTGGACCCTTGAGGAACTACCCAAACGTAGGACCTGAGGTACGTCCTTCTCACCTTAGAAATAGCGTTTTCCAGCATAATGGCTGTGTGTGTGCATGTTTCTTGATTTAGACAACTTTCAGTCTGCTAGGGTTCCACCCAAGAGCCTTAGGGGATAAAATCCCGCAACAGAACTGGCGACTCCGCTGGGGAAAAACGTTCTTGTTGTTCCTAGTTGGGCATTTGTCAAGCCTATCAGGGCTCAGTAGCTTGCTGGCTGATTGTTATTGTTTGGCCTGTTTCTGACTTCTGAGTTTTACCAGTTTCTTGAGTTTCTTTTTTATTTTTCCTGAAATATTATATACACGCTGCTTTGTTTAGTTACAGAAGCGTATAAACACTTTTTGTCTGAAGTGAACCCGCGTATACGCAGGTTTCCTCAGACACAGTCGCGTATACACGCATTCTGCACTGAATGCAGTCGCGTATACCTGGCAACTTTAAGGATTTATAAACCTTTTTGTCTCTAGAGTGTGTCTGGTGCTTTCGGTCAGTTTAAACAATCATCTTTGTCAGTATCAATTCTCTGTTTTACAGCAAGCGTCTTTACTCCGACTTCTCTCTAATTATAAGGAGTCTTGGTCTTGTTTCGTGTTTTCAAGTGTCATCATCTTCTTTGCTTTAAACACACAAGATTTCCTTATTGGAATCTTGGCTGCCCTGAGTGATCAGAGTAGAAAAGATTGTTATTAATCTTTGTGTTTAACTTTGTTTCTTTGTGATTTTTTTTTGTTTGCTTAACGAAATCGATTTTTATGACCAATTACTTCTTTGTTTCATCAAAGTTGTCATTTTGATACTTTCTTGGAACCGTCTTTTTGATCTTTTTTGGTCTTTGTTACCAAAGCTTTCCTTGCTACCTTCCATTGTCGAAAGCCTTTTTGAGCACATTTGTTTTTTGTTGAGTTTTCATTCCTTGTTGGGTGTCAACTTACAAAAAGTGTTTCTTGCTTGTTTCAATTGCGAAGTGTCGATTTTTTGTTGAAAGCATTTTTAAAAAGACCCTTTTGTTTCTACTTTTAAGTGAACTTTTTGAAAAGTTTTAGTTTTTGCTTTCTTGAATTTTCTTTTCATTTTGTTTCCTTTTGCTGAATGAAAGTGTTTTTGTTATCTTGAGTTTTGCTTTT